>JAJPUD010015677.1:0-33138 GCA_023553655.1 Myrmecobius fasciatus | reverse complement strand
TAAAGAATAGTTTGTGTAAAGGTTTAAAGACAGAAATTGGAATATCATGTGTAAGGGACAGAGAGATCCATCTGGTTGGATCAGGAAGTGTTAGAGTGGGAGTAATTTCCATTGAAGCTGTAAGAATAGATTGGGGCAAAGTGGCATAAGACTTTAGAAGAGTTGAGTTTTTTTATCCTAGGGGCAATAAAAAGCTACTGCAATTAAGTTCAGTAGGAACTCATATCAGATCTCTTTTCAATGAAAATAATTTGACATCAATGTGTAGGATGGATTGTAATTGGAAGATACTTGAATTAGGAAGGTCAATTAGGAGACTGCTGCAATAATCTAGAAGAGGAATAATTAAATCCTGAACTATGGAGTTAAGTGGAGAAAAGGCATCAGGCAGAAAGACTTTGTGAAGAAATAGTAAGATTTGACAAGTGGTGGTACACAGGATGAGGGAAAATATGTCCAGGACACTGTTAAAATTAAGGACCTGGGAGAACTGAAATTTGGAAAAAGGGGAAGTCTAGAGGAAAAGATAATGAGTTCAATTTTAGACATGTTGATTTTAAGACATTTCTGAAATATCTAGTTTGAAATGCTAATGGACAACTAATGAATAGTGAAGACACAGAGCCTAGATACAGCTGTGGAAATAATCTGTATAGAGTTGATAGTCAAAGCTATGATTTATGACCTAACCAATAGTAGGAGTGAAGAGAAGAAGAATGAATGAGGCAGACACTTCAGGATGACTTACATTTAAAGGACATGATATGGATTACTAAAGGAAACTGAGAATGTGCAATTAGATAAAGAGATAAACTACCAAAAAACAGAAGAAAATATCCAGGAGGCTAGTAGGGTCAAATGTCGCAGATACATTTCCAGGAGGACCATTTTTAAAAGCTCAGAATTGGCAATGAAGAGACTACTAGCAACTTCAGAAATAAAAAGTTTCATTTGAGTTAAAAGCCAGATACAAAAGGTGGAAGAATGAATCAGAGGAAGGGGAACTGGGTATATTATCAGAAGAGATAATGTATATAAAGTGCTTCATAAACCTTAAAAACCTTTTAGGAACCCATTCCATATAAAGTATTTGAAAATCTGGGAGACTTGACAGGTTACAAAATAATCTAGCAAAAAAGTAGCATCATTGCAAAGAAAATGTATCATGAGTACTTATAACTTATTAGTGAGTTAGTTGCAAACCCTAATGAAGAGGTAAACAGTGATGAATGGTTTTGTCAAGTGAACCCTATCCATTTACAGAGACTGCTAGATGGTGAAGTGGTTAGATCACTAGCCCTGAAGTCAGGACAACCCTATGTTCAAATCAGATCTCCTTCACTTGACATTTCCTAGATGTGTGACCTTGGGAAAGTCATTTAATCCCAGTTTCCTTGCAAAATAACTAAATAGATGGACATTAGAGAATCTGTAAAGTCTCTTTCATCTTTGAATCTATATCCCAATGAAACTGGGTATTGATACAGCCTAGGATCAGAGGTTCTTAATCTAAGGTCTATTAACTTTTTTTTACCTACCTTTTTCAATATAATTGATTTTTTGTACTCATAAATTTATTTTATGCACTGAAAACTTCATTCTGAGGAGTCAATCAGGTTTTTTTAAATAACATTTTATTTTTCCCACTTACATATCAAGAAAAAATTTTAGTCATTTTTATCTTAGTCACAAACTTTTCTCCCTCCCTTCCCTTTTCCCAAACATATTAGGTAGTTTAATATATTTTGTACATAAGCTGTCAAGGAAAACACATTTCTATATTAGTCATACTTACAAAAGAAGAAACAGATCAAAGAAGGGAAAACACCATAAGAAAAAATAAAGTAAGTGAAAAAAATGCTTCCATCTACATCCAGAGTCTATCACCTCTTTATCTGGATATGGATAGCATTTTCCTTCAGGTGTCCTTTGTACTTGTCTTGGGTTATTGTGTTTACAAAAAGAGATAAGTTACTCATAGTTGATCGTGTGTTTGATTTTGAGGTTTCAAACTCTATTATTACATGGTCACTTTTTGTTAGATATCACATGTTACATGTGCTGCTGAAAAAATATTTATGTACATATATATATATATATATATATATATATATATACAATGTATGTATATATATATATTCCTTTGTGTTCCAATTCTTTTCTCCCCAAAGATCTGTCAGATCTAACTTTCTAAAATTTAATTGACCTCCTTAACTTCTTTCTGGTTTATTTTTGGATAAGTATATTGAATTCTGAGACAAGACATTTGCTTCTGTTCCTTCCTGTATTCATTTAACTTCGCCTTTAAGAATGTGGATGCTATAATGAATGCAAAAATGTATTTAGAAGGATCAAATATGCTTAATCTATATCAAATTGCTTTCTGTCTTGGGGAGAGGGGAGGAGAGGGAGAAAAATTTGGAACAAAAGGTTTTGCAAAGGTGAATGTTTAGAGCTATTTTTACATGTATTTAGAAAAAGAAAATGTTATTAAAATATTTTTAAAAAAATAAATAAAGTAAAATGGGGGTAATTTGGATGCTAATTTCTGAGGTATCACCTCACACTTATCAGAATGGCTAAGATGATAGGAAAAGATAATGAGAAATGTCAGTGCATATGTGAGAAAATTGGCACCCTAATGCATTATTGGTATACTTGTGGAAAGATCAAGACATTCTGGAGAACAATTTGAAACTAGGCCCAAATGGTAATAAAACTATGCATATTCTTTGATCCCACATTGACACTACTGGGTCTGTATGTCAAAGAGATTGCAAAAGAGGGAAATGGACCTACATTTACAAAAATGTTTCAGCAGCTCTTTTGGTAATGGCAAGGAATTGGAAACTAAGTGAATGGATGCCTATCAAATGGGAAATGGCTGAACAAGTTATATTATATGAAGGTAATAGTATATAATTGTTTTGTAAGGAATGATGAGAGGGGATGGAACTAAGATAGAGGAGAGAAGACAGGGTTTTCCTGAGTTCTTCCTGGCTTTCCTCAAAATCAACACTAGATCAAGCCTCTGAATGGATTTTGGAGTAACAAAACCCACAAACATTTGGAGTTTAACAATTTTCCAGTAGAAGATATATTGGAAGGACTTCAGGATAAATCTGTCTCAATTGGGCAGGGTGGGAGTCCAAGACAGGCATAATGCAGGCCCAGATCAGAGAGGCCCAGTGCAGGGACTCTAGTAGGAGATTTTCTGCCAAAAATATAGCAGTATTGACTATTCTGATTTTGTACAGAAGGCCAGTGGATCAGCAGACTAATTTTGACATCTCCAATGCAACTACAGAAGGCATATAGTGAGGCCCTGAGTCCCAGCAAAACAAATAGGATTTGCTCAGGCCCACCCAATCAAGGCAGGAAGTCTGAAGTATCAACAGCACCATGGCACTGAGAAACTACTTTTGCCCTGTGGATAAAGCTCAAGAAAATTTTGTTTGGCCCTAGAAGCAGGCCTTAACTTTTAAGAATGAGCACAAAAAGCAAAGAAAGAGCCCTAACCAGAGAGAGCGATTATGGAGACATGGAAGAACAGAATTCAAATTCTGAGGAACTACAGGAAAAATGATTTCATATGAAGCTTCAAAAGGAGATATGAACTGGTCTCCAACTCAAAAGACTCTCTTGGAAGAATTCAAAAAGGAACTTAAAAGAGAATTAAAAGAAAAAATGAGAAAAGGAAAAGAGAGTTTAACAAAAGGAAATCACAGAAGTTAATTGACAAAAACAAGTCCTTAAAAGCATTGGTGAAAAGGGAAAAAACATACGGAAGAAAACAACTTCTTCATATATTTGGCAAAATGGAAAAAGAAAACAACTCCTTAAAAAGTAGAACTGGTGAAATGAAAAAAGAGAACAGCTCCTTAGAAATAGGTTTGGTGAAATGGGGGGGGGGGAATTCCAATGAACAAAATAGCTCTTTTAAAAATACAATTGGTCAAATTAAAAAAAAAAAAGGTAGAAAAAGAACCAAAAAAGTAATTCTGATATTGTCTTTTCTGTATCTATTTTCCACATTAGTTGTTTTTCCCATGAATCATTTTATATTTTCTTCTGTTTTTACATTCCTTTGAATTTTTTGACAGATGCTTGCAGTCTCAGAATCATTAGCTTCCACCTACCTAAATATAGTTTTTAATTTATTGTTTTCCTCACTTAGCTTTGGTACTTTCTTTAACATTTGGCTAATTGTACTCTTTAAAAATCCCCCCAATTGAATTTTTGCATTTCCTTTTTCCATTTGACTAATTCTACTTTTTAAGGAGTTTTTCAAACTGTCACCTCTTTTTTTCATAATTCCCATGCATTACTTTCATTTCTAATCCAATTTTTTCTACCTCTCTTCTATGATTTTTAAGCTCCTTTTTGAGCTCTTCTTTCTGGGCTTAAGACCACTTCCTATTTATCTTCAGAGTTTGCTATTTTTCTCTGTGTCTCTGTGTCTGTCTTTCTTCCTCTCTCTGCTTCCCTCCCTCCCCCTTTCCCTCCCCCCACTCTCCTTTATTATTTCTTTTAAATTTAAGGTCTTTTCACCCAAGTGAAAGGACTATTGCCTCAAGGACTCATGTGTAAGTGGCTTCAGGCCTTCCCTCTTTACCTGGTGCTGCACTGAAGTTACCCTGAGGTCTACAGGGAACCTGGTGTCTAGTGCTGGGATATCATATTATCCACCCAACATAATTCTGAAATGTTTTTGACATATAAAAATATTCTCACTGTAATTAAGGTACTCAATACTTTGAACTGATAAAACCTTAAATTTGATGTGTCTTTGGTAAAATTGTAGAGTTAATCTGTGCAATTGACTATAGATGATAGATTTAAATTTAATTCTCACTTCTAATCATTGTTTGCTTGTAACAATGATTCTTGACATCTTTTTCACTCGTTAGAAAGATCTACCAAAAGTTTCTAGCTTGTCAAATGGAAAAACAAAATAAGTAATGAGATACAACTATCAATGGAGGGGACAAATTCTTTATCCAAGGGAAAATGATCCTACAATGGAAAAATCACTCATATAAAGATCACTATAAGGTGTCATATTTTGGGAGTTTTATTTAAACAGTATTAACAAAAAATTAACAGAAATGGAGTATAGTGTCAAAATAAAAGATAGTAGAAAAGTGGATAGCATAATGAGAAAGTTTAAGTTTTCTACCGGGATATCATAACACTCGATTAAAATCCCTCTCAAGAAACAAGCTCACCATAGAATATTGGGATTCATTGAAAAATGAACAGATAGGGTGAAAACAAGATGGCAAAGTAAAGGTAGGAACTTGATCAGCCTCTCCCCCAAACTGCTCCAAATTTTAGAGCATCAGAACACTCCAAAAGTTGGAGTAGAATATTTTCCAGCTGAAGGCAATTTAGAAGCTCAGCAGAAAAAGTAGGAGTCCATTGTGCAGCCCTGTACCCAGTCCAAGCAGCAGTCCAGGCTCGTTCTCTGAATCTGTGCCAGTACTGGTGACTTCCAGAACTCTCATATCAGAGACACCAAACAGATGGAAGGTCAACAGAAAAGTTCTGTGGAACCAGAGTGGAAACCTAGGGTGTATTTCCAATACAGACCCAACTCTGGCCCCACATCTGGTCTGGACCCCAGCATTAGTGAGGTGGGACCTGTGAATCAGCAGCAGCGCTGTAGGATCCTGAACTTTTCAGCCTGGAAACACAAGGGAGGACTCAGAAGGTCAATAAAGGAGGTCTGTGGCAATGGAGTGAGTTTCTGTGCATTCCCAGTGCAATCCCAGTTAGCAGAGCCCCAGCGCAGACCAGTATATTAGATCTTATAGCTACAGTGGGGTAGGGACACACAGAAAAGAATGCTTGTGGTTAGATTACTAGAAGAATTTTTGAAAACAGCTGCACAAAATCCCTGGAGCTTGGGACAGTGCACCCTCCACCCTGGAAACAGCACTACTTTAACAAAAAATTAAAATAAGAATAATAAGCTAGGAAAATGAACAGAAAACAACAACAACAAAAAAAGGCTCTGACTATTGAAAGTTATTATAATGACAAGGAGGATCAAAACTCACACTCAGAAAATGATACATAATGCATCCTACATCCAAAGCCTCCAAGAAAAATAAGAATTGGGCTCAGGCCATGGAAGAGCTCTGAAGGTATTTTGAAAATCAAGTAAGAGGAATAAAGGGAAAATTAGGGAAAGAACTGAAAGAAGTGCAAAAGGAAATACAAAAAGCTAATGAGAAGAAAAATGCTTAAAAAGCAAAATTGACCAATTGGGAAATAAAGTACAGAAGTTCGCTGAGGAAAATAATTCCTTGAAAAATAGAACTGACAAATAAAAGCTAATGACTTTATGAGAAATCAAGATACAATAAGCAAAACCAAAAAAAAAGAGAAAAAAATAGAAAAAAATATAAGAAATATCTCATTTGAAAAATGAACAGATAAAGATTCTAATGTGAACTAATCAAAAGAATTATAATATGAGCACATTATAAATATGAATGACAATACGCAATATGGCAATTCATTGACAATTGTAAAGATCACACATTTGAAGATAGAATATAACATATCTAAATTAAACAGTGTGGATTTTTTATTTAAAAATGGATGGATCATAAAGATTGATGTTTCAATCTTCAATCATCATAGTATGGTGGAAAGAGTATTTGGGCTGAGTCTATGATACATGCTCCTAGGAAAAGCTGAGACAAATAGATTACTTGAACTCTGGAATTTTAAGTTTCAGTAGGGCTAAAGCTGATTTATAATAAGCCCTGAACCATTAAAGCAGGGTCCTGAAAGCAGGGAGTTGCCAAACGGTCCCAATTAAGTAATAGAGTAGGTAAGAGTTTCTATGCCAATCAGAAGCAGCTATCTACACTTCTGGTCTGAGGGAGATAGAATCAATCTCAATCAATCCATCTATAGGTAAATAAATGACTGCATGGAGAGATAGAGGGAGTGAGGGAAGGAGAGAGAGACAGAGAGACAGAGAGAGAGAAAGAGAGAGATTAAAAATATAAGACCATTTGATTTAGACTGAAGGAACAGGGGTTGAAATCCTGGCTTTTAGTATCTGTGAGCCCCTCTGTAAGTCATTTAAATTCTTGGAACCTAATATTTTTTTTGCTTTTTGCTTTTATTTTTAAAAGCTTTTAATAATAACTTTTTATTTCCAAAATACATGAAAAAATAGTTTTCAACATTCACTCTTGCAAAACCTTCTCTTCTAGACTTTTCTCTCTTCCTTTCCCCCACCCTCTTTACAACAAGTAATCGAATATTAGGTATAGTTGTAACATGTGCAATTCTTCTAAACACATTTCCAAATTTATCACACTGCACAAGAAAAATCAGATCAAAAAGGAAAAATATAAGAAGGGAAAAAAAGCAATCAAACAATAACCAAAATTAAAAATACTATGCCGGATCCACATTCAGTCCCCAAAAATCTCTTTCTGTATACATATTTTTCTCTCCATCATGTCTATTGGAATTGGCCTGAATCATCTCATTATTGAAAAGAGCCAACGCCATCACAGTTAGTCAACACATAATCTTGTTGCTATGTACAATGTTCTCTTGGTTCTACTCATTTCACTTAGAATCAGTTCATGCAACTCTATTCAGGCATTTCTGAAATCAGTCTGCTCACATTTCTTATAGAACAATAATATTTCATTACCATATACCATAACTTATTCAGATATTCCCCAACTGATGGGCATCCACTCAGTTATATTCCTTGCCACTACACAAAAGGCTGTTACAAACATTTTTGCACATATGGGTTCTTTTCCATTTTTATGATCTCTTTGGGATACAGACCCAGTAAAGAAACTGCTGGATCAAAGGGTATGCACATTTTGATAACTCTTTAAGCACAGTTTTAAATTTTTCTCCACAATGAGAACCTTACTTTAAAAATAAGAAAATTGCATTAGATAGCTTATGTTCTTTGCATTTATAAACTTAAAATACTAGTAATATGAAAGTCTAAGTAATGAGAGAGAAAAAAAACATAGAATAGTGTTCTTTCTTGATTAAATACATAGGCTGGGAATATAAATATTTTGAGCAAGTATTCATGAACTGGTGGAAATCATGCTAGTCTATGTGTATTAATCAAATGCCTATGTATATTATTCAAATGTAACCATAAGTCATTCCTTGGGTTTGAATTGAAAGTTGTCCAAAGTGATTGACAGACAAAGAGGTCTACAAATCTGTATTTATTGGAATATATATAGAATCAGACCCCATGTCTTCTGTACTGACTCCCTCTCTTCCTTTTTTGAGGAACCCTCTCTTCTTTTAGGAGGAAGAGATATGCAATGTCAAAAGCTGCAGAGAAATCATAGAGAATGAGCATTTAGAAGAATTTATTGGATTTAGCTGGTAAGAGATTACACTAAGAAATTAATTAGACTGGTTTCTATTTGCATTATAATATAAACATAGCTTAAGATTTTTTTTCTATGGCCTGAGAGAGGCCCTAGTAGTTCACAAATTATTCCTGGTTTGCCAAAGAAATCAAGTACAATTCCTTTATAATAGATGTAGCACAAGGAACCCATCTAATTTTCAGCATATAAACATAGTTTCACCTTCACATTTAGCTTGCTTTATATTCTGTTTATGTTATTCTCTTATTTGATACCTCTAATTTATGCAGTTAAACCTGGAATGAAACCAATCTCTGACAAGAAATTTAAAATAATTTTAATTTTATTTAGGAATATTTTCAGAAATATCTTCTACACCTTAATTGGGTCACTGGAGAAGTTAATCAAAAATGGTGTAGATTAATTAAGCAAATCTTGATTCATCTTTTGAGTAATTTATCCTCTAAAAACAAAGCTGATGTATCTATAATGATATTTTAAACTATCTAGTTATTCAACTAAGATTATTTTTTCATGAATGACTTTTTGGAAAATATGTGAAAGCATAACAAGTGGCAACACGGAAAATATCTGTTTAAAAAAAAAAACTAGCTAACATCCTCGAAAGAAGGAAATGAGAAAATCTTACACATTTCATCAATAAACTGTGTAAAGGGATGTTTTTCTGTCTCTTATTCATTAAACTTATGAAATTTTCTAAGTTCCATTGGGTGCTTTGTAGTTCATTTGGTAATAAAGAATAGCAAAAATCCTCACTTTGTGTAAAAATAAGTTTCCCATTACTGTCATACCAAAGGGAAACAACTTAGCATGATATATATTCCTTGGAATTGAGACTATCCACCAAAGAAGATGTTATAAGCTTCAATGCATAATGTTCACAAACTGCTGCAATGTTTCTGGGAAGTCAGAGTTTTTGACTTGAATGGTTTGGGGTTTATTTTTTAGATTTCGTCCAATTTGGGAAAGGTTTTATTTCATTTTCCTGTGATTTTTTAAAATTTTTATTTATTTATTTATTTATTTATTTATTTTTATATTAAAGCTTTTTATTTGTATAACATATGTATGGGTAGTTCCCCAGCATTGATCTTTACAAAGCTCTCCATTAGAACTTTTACCCCCAGTCCCCTCCTTTCCCCTAGATCGCAGGAAGTCCACTACATGTTAATAATGTAATAATAGTTGACAAGTTGTGTAAGAAAAATCCTATCTACAAGAAAAAAAAAGAAAACCAGAGAAAGGCAACACAATGCAAGCAAACATCAATAGAGAGCATTACAATGTTACGTTGTGGTCCATATTTCATTTCCCTCTCTCTGGGTGTATGTGGTTTTCTTCAGTGAACAATTTGAACTGGTTTGAAACATTTCTTTGTTGCAGAGAGCCATGGACCTCAGAATTGATTGTCATATACTATTGTGGTTGCCGTGTATAATGATCTCCTGGTTCTGCTCGTTTCACTCAGCATCAGTTCATGCAAGTCCCTACAGGCCTCTCTGAAATCGTCCTGCTGGTCATTTCTTACAGAATAATAATATTCCATAACATTCATATACCATAATTTATTCAGCCACTCTCCAATTGATGGGCATCCATTCAGTTTCCAGTTTCTAGCCACTACAAAAAGGGCTGCCACAAACATTCTTGCACATGTGGGTCCCTTTCACTCCTCTAAGATCTCTTTGGGATATAGGCCCAATAGAAACCCTACTGGGTCAAAGGGTATGCACAGTTTGATAACTTTTTGAACGTAGCTCCAAATTTCTCTCCAGAATGGTTGGATCCGTTCATAGTTCCACCAACAATGTATTAGTGTCCCAGTTTTCCCACATCCCCTCCAACATTCATCGTTATCTTTTCCTGTCATTTTAGCCAATCTGACAGGTGTGTAGTGGTACCTCAGAGTTGTCTTGATTTGCATTTCTCTGATCAATAGAGGCCTTTATCAGAACCATTAAATGTAAAGATGATTTCCCAATTTGATGCTTCCCTCCTAATCTTGTCTGCATTAGTTTTATTTGTACAGAAACTTTTTAACTTAATATAATCAAAATTATCCATCTGGTGTTCAATTAGGAGTTCCAGATCTTCTTTGGACATGAATTTATGCCATCTCCATAGGTCTGAGAAGTAAACTATATTACATTCCTCTAATTTCCTTACAAAGTTACTCTTTATATCTAGATCTTGAACCCATTTAGATCTTATCTTGGTAGGTGGTGTTAGGTATGGATCAAGCCCTAATTTCTTCCACACTAGTTTCCAATTTTCCCAGCAGTTTTTGCCGAATAGTGAGTACTTATCCCAAAAGCTGGGGTCTTTGGGTTTATCAAACACTAAATTGTTAAGGTTATTGCCTAGATTGTCCTGATAACCTATTCTGTGCCACTGATTGACTGCTCTATTTCTTAGCCAGTACCAAATGGTTTTGATGACAGCTTCTTTTTAATATAGTTTTAGATCTGGTACAGCAAGGCCACCTTCATCTGTCTTTTTTTTTCATTAATCCCCTTGAAATCCTTGACCTTTTGTTCTTCCAAATGAACTTTACTACTATTTTTTCTAGATCTGTAAAATAATTTCTTGGGAGTTTGATTGGTATGGCACTAAATAAGTAGATTAGTTTGGGTAGTATTGTCAATTTTATTATGTTCGCTCTGCCTACCCATGAGCACTAAATGTTTTTCCAATTGATTAGGTCTGATTTTATTTGTGTGGAAAGTGTTTTGTAATTTAGTTTGTATAGTTCCTAACTTTTCCTTGGCAGATAGATTCCCCAATATTTTATCCTATTATCTGTTATTTGAAGAATGGAATTTCTTTTTGCATCTCTTGCTGATGAACTTTGTTGGTAATATATAAAA
Organism: Myrmecobius fasciatus; assembly: GCA_023553655.1. Classification (NCBI taxonomy): domain Eukaryota; kingdom Metazoa; phylum Chordata; class Mammalia; order Dasyuromorphia; family Myrmecobiidae; genus Myrmecobius; species Myrmecobius fasciatus. The sequence continues at coordinate 21,863 of JAJPUD010015677.1, read as the reverse complement.
ATGCTGATGATTTATGTGGATTAATTTTGAATCCTGCCACTTTGCTAAAGTTGTGAATTGTTTCTAGTAGTTTTTTAGTTGAGTCTCTAGGGTTCTCTAAGTATACCATCATGTCATCTGCAAAGAGTGATAATTTGGTTTCTTCATTACCTACTCTGATTCCTTTTATCTCTTTTTCTTCTCTTATTGCTAAAGCTAACATTTCTAATACAATATTAAATAGTAATGGTGACAGTGGGCAGCCTTGTTTTACTCTTGATCTTATTGGGAATGGTTTTAGTTTGTCTCCATTACATATGCTTGCTGATGGTTTTAAATAGATGCTACTGATCATTTTAAGAAAAAGCCATTTATTCCTATACTCTCTAGTGTTTTTAATAGGAAAGTGTGTTGGTTTTTATGGAATGCTTTTTCTGCATCTATTGAGATAATCATATGTTTTTTGTTAGTTTGGTTATTAATATAATTAATTATGCTTATAGTTTTCTAATATTGAACCAGCCCTGCATCGCTGGTATAAATCCTACTTGGTCAAGATGTGCTATCCTGGGGATGACTTTCTGTAATCTCATTGCTAATATCTTATTTAAAATTTTTGCATCAATATTCATTAGGGAAACTGGTCTATAGTTTTCTTTCTCTGTTTTCACCCTACCTGGTTTAGCTATCAGCACCATATCTGTCTCATAGAAGGAATTTGGCAATATACCTTCTGTCCCTATTTTCTCATTTTCCTGTGATTTTGACAGATTGGGAAATTATATATTTTTTAAATCCTACCATAAATCTCAATTAAATATCCAGATAAAATTATAACTGAATTTTTTTAAAGTTCCATTAATAATAAGTGGGGGTGAACAATGTTAATTTTATAGAGTGATGATCAGGTATTGTCTTCTGCACCATGCAGAAAACTTATTTTTCTTTTTTCTTTTTTGTACTGATATCATATTGCTTTTATATCCTCTCCATGGAAGTCTCCATGTTATAGAACTGAATTGGATATACTATCAAAAAAGATAATATATGAAAAATGCTTCACAAACTTTAGAACATTGCTATATATGTGTTATGCATTACATATTAGCATATTGTGTTATAAAATATGATAGCAGTAACATAATATTGAAATATTCAGGTCATTTTTCAGACCAAGAGACAGAGATACATATACATGCACACACAAATTTACATGATCTCACTTATCAAAACCTATAATTCATAGTAAGTTGGCATAGTGTATATGAAGAAGTACAGATAATGAGGGATATTGGTATGTAATCACCCAATGGGCAAAATAAAGCAAAAAAGTAGGAAGAAATAAAGTACATAAAGTATAACAATTTAGAAGTCTATGCCATATACAGACAAAAGCAGACTTTTTGTTATTATCTTCACACACGTCAGCAAAAAAAAAATCCGTCAGTATAAAAAATGCTTCTATAGATGTAGTATTATATTTAACAGTATTTTTTCTGTACTCTTTAAGTTCTACATCTTTCCATCTCATCCCTTCAAATCTATTTAAAATTTTGTCATTGCATTTAAAAATCTTGAAATATGTCTTTTCTTTTGATAATATATTTTATTATCTCAAAGATTTGTTGTGTTAACAATGAATTCACATTTCCCTATATAAATCATAAACTCTCTCAGTGTTCAAGAGTGGCATTTTGGAGTTACTTTGAAAGAAAAAAGGAAGGAAGGAAGAAAGGGAGAGAGGAAGGAAGGGAGGGAGGAAGGAAGGGAAGGAGGAAGGAAGTAAAGAAGAAGGAGGAAGGGAAGAATCATTACTTATACTCATTTTTCTGGTAAAGAGTTTCTCTGTACTTAGCCAAGTTTTCCTCAGAAAATAGATATATTGATCATGTACAAACTTATATTTGAATCCTTTTAACTTGGCAAACCCTGCTAAAGTATGTGTTCTACTGAAATCTATAGATTTTGTACAATTTGAGTCATGTTCATACTATTCTGAAGCACCCAAACGGGTGAAATGGTGAATTTCCTATCTGTTAATTTAACGCCCCTAAACTTGAAGAAATGTAAAAACTATCACAATATGAAATCTCACATTGTATTCATGGTATATGGACAACCATTGAACAATTCATTTCTCTCCCATTTGCTCCCATGGAAACAATATTCTTGCCTCAATATGACAATATTTGAATAAAATGACTCCTTTCATTTCATGTCACAGAGTTGACTTACTATTTTTTTCCTTTTCATTTTTTTACAAGAACACAAATCTACCTCAAATTCTACTCCTCTTCTTTTTCTACACTACTCCTCAGCAGCAGCAGCCACGTTTACACCTTAGAAATACTTCCACCCTGAGATCCTATTCTTTATATTGATGACTGTCTTAATCCATATTAATACTTGCTCCTTTGCTTTTCAGCTCTGCTTTATGTGATATTTTACAGTATTGGTATTTAAGCTTTTTTGAAGGTAGAGAATGTTTTGTGTCAGTATGAAACTGATCCAAAAAATAAAGTTTAAAATTATAAGTTTATCTAAAAGCCATAATCAGAAAAAGAGTCTTAAACAACATCTTTCAATAAATTATCATGAACAGGGCAGAGTGAAGATGGTGGAGAGTAGATACATCTTTATATGAGCTCCTCCTGGTATCCCTCAGATCAACACCAGATCAAGTTTCTGAACTGTTTTGGAGTGACAGAAGCCAGAAATAGTTGGAGTGTAACAAATTTCCAGCAGAAGATACTTTGTAAGTATTTCACAAAAGATCTGTTTCAATCACGTGGTGGGCAGGGGAGGCCACCAAGCACAGACACAGAACAAAGAACCAAAGCAGGGAACCAGGGCACTGCAGCATCCAGTCACTGGGGAATCTACTATGAGGTTCTCAGGCTACTCTGTTCTGGTTTCAAGCCAGTGATTCAACAGATTTGCTGTAAGACATCAAAAGCAAATAGGAAAAAAAAAACTGTAAATCTCTGAACCCATAAAAATGCAGAACATGGCCATACATACCCAGCAGAGAAGTCAGTCAGCAACACTGGTCCCAGTGGCTAAGATGGCTGTCAGCCCTTTGCCTTAAGAACGGACCTTAGCCTTTTAAAAAAAATGAGCAAAAAAGGAAAAAAAGAATCCTGATAGATTGCTTTTATGAAGAAAGAGAAGAACAGACCTCAAACTCTGAGGATCCTAAAGGCAAATCATTTCTAGATGAAACCTCCAAGGGTGATATGAGTTGGTCCCCATTTCACAAGACTCTCTTGGAAGGATTCAAAAAGAATCTTAAAAGAAAAGAAAAATGGCGGAATGAAATGAGAACTTTGCAAGAGAGTTTGGAAAAAGAAAAACAGAAATTATCTGGAGAAAATTCCTTTAAAATAGACTTGTTGAAATGGATAAAGTATATAATTTCTTTAAAAAATAGATATGAAAAACCCAATTCATTGAAATACAGAAATTGTGAAATTGAAAAAAAAATGATGAAAAAACATTTCATATGAAAGTTCAACTGGCCAAATGCAAAAGGAAATTTTAAAAAAAGATAACTGAAGAAAATCATTCACTAAAAATTAGAATTTGACAAATGGAATTAAATGATTCAATCAGACTTCAAGAATCAGTCAAACAAAACCTTCAAAAAATGAAAAAAAATTGAAGAAAGTATAAAAAAACCTTATTGGAAAAAACAACTGACCTGGAAAATAGATCTAGGAGAGAAAATCTAAGAATTATGGGACTTTCTGAACACCATGATGAAAAAAAAGAGCCAAATATCATCTTAGAGGAAATCATCAAGTAAAATTAGCCTGATATCCCAGAACAAGAGGGTAAAATAGCCTTTGAAAGAATTCACTGATTACCTCCTAAAAGAGATCCAAAATGAAAACTCCAAGAAACATCATAGCTAAATTTCAGAATTATAAAATGGAGAAATTATAGCAAGCAGCCAGAAGGAAACAATTCAATTGCAGACCAATTTCCTTAATAAATATTGATGCAAAAATCTTAAATAAAATGTTACAGGAAGTCATCCCCAGGATAACATACCATGACCAAGTAGGATTTATACCAGGAATGTAGGGAAGGTTTAATATAAGGAATACTCTTAGCATAATTGACTATACCAGTAACTAGACTAACAAAAATCATATAATTATCTTAAAAAATGGAGAAAAAGCTTTTGATAAAATCCAATATCCATTCCTATTAAAAATACTAGAGTGTATAGGAATAAATGGACTTTTCCTTAAAATGATCAGTAACATTTTTAAAACTAGTAGCAAGCTCATATGTAATAGGGACAAACTAGAACCATTGCTAATAAGGTCAAGGGTGAAATAAGGTTGCCCACTATCACCATTACTATTCAGTATTGTATTAGAAATGCTAGCTTTGGTAATAAGAGAAGAAAAAGAGAATTAGATTAGTTAATGAGGAAACCAAATTATCAGTCTTTGCAGATGATAGGATGATATATTTAGAAAACCCTAGAAATACAACTAAAATATTAGAAAAAATTTGCAACTTTAGAAAAGTTGCAGGATACAAAAAATCTACTTAAATCATCACCACTTTTATATTACCAACAAGCCCAGCCACAAGAGATTCAAAGAGAAATTCTCTTAAAAATAATTGTAGATAATATAAAATATTTGGGAGTCTACCTGCCAAAGCAAAGTCAGGAACTATATGAACACAACTACAAAACACTTTCCACACAAATAAAATCAGATCTAATCAATTGAAAAAATATCAAGTGTTCATGGATAGGCTGAGCCAATATAATAAAAATGACAATACATAGGATAGTTTACCTCTCAGATCTGTGGAGAAGGAAGGAATTTGTGACCCAAGAAGGACTGGAGTACATTATTGAACACAAAATAGATGATATTATTATATTATCTATATTAAGTTAAAACATTTTTGTACAAACAAAACCAATGCAGGCAAGATTAGAAATTGAGCAATAAACTGGGAAAATATTTAATATATTCAAGAGTTCTGATAAAGTTCTTATTTCTAAAATATAGAGAAGATTGATTCAAATTTATTAGACTTCAAGACATCCTCCAATTTATAAATGATGAAAGGATATGAACAGAAAATTTCAGATGAAGAAATTGAAATCATTTGTAGTCATATGAAAAGATGTTCTAAATCACTATTTATCAGGGAAATACAAACTAAGGTAACTCTGAGGTACTACTATACACCTCTTTGATTGCCTAAAATGACAGGAAAAGATAATGACAAATGTTGGAGGGAATGTGGAAAAACTGGGACACTAATACACTGTTGGTGGAGTTCTAACTGGTCTTACCATTCTGGAGAGGAATTTGGAACTATGCCCAAAGGGCTATTAAACTGTGCATACCCTTTGATCATTGGTATTTCTACTGGGTTTATATCCCAAAGAGATCATAAAGGAGGGAAAGGGACCAACATGTGCTAAAATGTCAGCCCCTTTTGTAGTGGCAAGAAACTATTATTGTTCTTAGAGTAAAAGTTTAATGTATGCTTGTTAATGAGATGTCTCCAATTATTAATATTATCTAACACATCAGATTACTTTTCTTTAACTTTTATTTGTACATGTTTTGCTAGCAGAATGTAAGTTCCTTGATGACAGAGAATATGCTATTTTTAGTTTTGTATTAAAATATCTAGTACAATATTTAACATTATTAAAAATTTGCTTAATAAATTTTAATTCATTTGAATAATGAACTTATGAAGATCCTAAGTAATTCTTCAAAGATACCATCTTTTCAAATTTCCTTTTCTTATCAACACAAAAATGCTGTTCCATTTCAAAATCATCTTACTCCTCTATATCTGTGGTCCATCTCTTTAGTTTTTAGTATAGGCAGATTAAAGTGACAATAAGAAGTCTCTATCAAATTTATTAAGATATTTTAAATTTCCTTTTTTTGCTCCTTTAGTAATGTTAATGAGTAAATATTTCTCTACTCTAAGAAAAAAAAAAAACCTTTCCAGATTTGTTTCTTGTGGTGATTTAGACAAAACAAAAACATCTTTCTTAGTGAAATAGATTACTGGCAAAAAAAAAAAAAAAAAGCAAAAAGAAATTTAAAGAGAATCTTTTGTCTTGTTAAAGTCATGGGCTTCCCAATTCCAGAAAATAATTACTCTGCTTCCCAAGAAAAAGAGGACAATCCATTTAAGAATTAAAATAGTGATTACTGGGAGAAAATCCTTTCAGTCCTTGAGAGGATTGGAAGTTTTAGTAGATTAAGTGACTTGTTGTAGATTATTAACTTGAAACTTTATTTTAATATATCATGTATAATTTATTCCTTGCTCAAGATTCATAAAAAATGTTATTTTAAAAAGTCTTGGGCTACAGACATGTCTGAGTTCATGAGAGGACTATGCATATTTGAATCCTTCTTTCTCTACACCAGAAAATGCTTTGATTTAGTATAATATTAGATTAAATCAAATTGTATCTGGGAGATTTATGCTAAAATGAAGAATGCAATATTAATATTTATTTTTTCTTTGACAAACTCCAAACAGATCTTTGCTATTCAACTATGCACTATGGTAGCACTATATTCATATTTAATGATAACAGAAATAGACTTGTAACTGTAAGGGATACAAATGCAAATAAAAAAAAGGGATAAAGTATGTATTTACTCAAATGGTTTCATGATGTAACACTTGGATCTTAGAACAAAGAAATATGGCTTTACATATCAGATCACTTTTTAGAAAGGTCTAGAGAGACTTACATGAATTGATAATAAGTGAAGTGAGTAGAACCAAGAGAACATTGTATACAGCAACAACAAGATTATATGATGATCAATTGTGATGAATTTTACTCTTTTCAACAAGGAGGTGATTGAGGCCAATCTCAATAGACTTGTGATGGAGAGAGCCATCTGCATCTAGAAAGCGGACTATAGGCAATGAATCTGGATCCCAACATAGTATTTTTACCTTTTTGTTGTTGTTTCTCTTTGCTTGCTTGTTTTTCTCTCATTTTTCCCCTTCTGATCTGATTTTTCTTATGCAACCTGATCAATGTGAAAATAAGTTTAGAAGAATTACACATATTTAAGTGATATTGTAACTTGCTGTCTGGGTAAGGAGGGAGGGAGAAAAATTGGAACACAAGGTTCTGAAAGGGTGAATTTTGAAAACTATCTTTGCATTTATTTTGAAAAATGAAAACCTAATACTATAAAAATCAGATAATTTTTAAACAGGAGATTTTTCCTTTTATTTACTATGACCAAAAGAAAAAAGAATTTGGTGGTGTGGAGGGAAAAGAAATTCAGGAACAGTCTGGCAAAGTAAATCCCTTAACACCTTGAAAATAAAAACTATCCATCTATTTGTCTTGTTTTGGTATAGTTTTGCCTAGAGCTAGAGAGATGGCATTCATGGTTTTTGTTTTTGTTTTTGTTTTTGTTTTTTTTAGCAAAATATATATATGCATATATATATATATATATATATATATATATATATAATTTTATTTTAGTTTTAGGACCTGTGATTTCATTGATATAGGGAGCTCTTGCTGAGGAATAGTCTCAGCCAATAAACATAAGGACTTTCATTTCAAGAGATTCTCCTGGTGTACTGAGAACTGATGTGGCTTGCTCAGGGTCATATACTGGTGTGTGTCAGAAGAAGTATTCAACATATCTTTGACAATAATAAGAACAAGCATGTGTTGCTTAGTTAAAATGGTAATGAAGTCATGAAAAATTAATTTTTCATTTATCAATCAGATACCAACTTTTTAACTATTGTTGCAATCATATATTGTGTTAGACAATAGGGAGCAAAACAGGAATATGTAATATATGATGGCTACCTTCAAAGATTTATTATAAGAATCAAAATAGTCTTTATTCAATTAATATGGCACTTTAGAGCAGGACAAAATTATTTCAATTTGTTGTGATTCTAGAAGACATATGGAAGATGTAGAATTTGATATGAAGAATTATGCATAAAAACAGACAAAAAACATTTGTGATCTAAGGGAAAGAATACTATACTTAAAATAAGAAAACATGGATTAACATGGTCATACCATCATTATCAAGCTATTTATGGAAGCCTCAGTTTCCTCATCTGTGAAATAAGAATGTTTATAATAACCTGCTTTACATAACTCTAAAGATTCTTGTGATAATCAAAAATATTGTATATGTAAAAATGCTTCTTAAATTACAGAGCATTGTAAAAATGCAAGGCATATCTAGAATTTCAGGGCTGGTGAGAGGATGAAGCAATATGAAGAACGCAGAAGAGGTCATCTGAAGACCTGTATGTGACATTTTGTATGGTCCCTTTATCTACACCTAGAAGTTTCATGTATAGGATTACTGAGAGTTCAATTTGAAAAATAGTACATTGACGTAGGATTGTCAAGGGCCTTGAAGTTTAGAGTAGGGTGTTTGGATTTGATTCTGGAGACAAAGCGAACTATTCAAAGTTTTTCAATAGGAAATTTACATAGCAAAATTGGTATTTCAGGTTAATTAACATGGCAGCAATAGATAGAGTGCATTTAGCAAGGCTGAGACGAGAACTATAGATAGGAATAGTTTGTAAATGACTAAGGAATAACTTTTGTATTTCAAGTTGTTAGCACAATATCTGGCACATAGTAGATGTGTTTCTTGATTGACTGATTGAAGGCCATTGCAATGGAATACACATGATGATAGAATTATAACAATGAAGATTTTATGCAAATGAATCTCCATCTTTATATGCACTTTGCATGAACTGACTAATTTGTCACAAAAAAATTTTTAAAGAAAACACAGCTCCATTTTACAAATGAGAAAACGGAAATTGAAAGCTATTAATTTAATTTCCTCTAATCACAAAGTCAGTATCAGAGAGAAGATTTAAATATTCAAATACAAGACTATCCTGATTTCAAGTTTAGTATTGTTTACATTGTACACTAGTGTCTAACAAACAAGTCCCTTGAGTCCTTATCCAGTACTTCATCTCCAAGTGATATTGCCACTTTGCAAGTTTAGACTACATCTGGAATATTGCAAAGTTTTACTAACTGCATTTTTGTGTAGGACATTTATAAAACAGAATAAGTTTGGAATAGAATGGCCCAAGCAGAGAAAGAATTGAAAACACAGCTGTTTGGGGTTTGGTTGTAGCCTAGAAAATAAAAAATCCAAGCAAAAATTGTTGCCTCTGAAGCAAGATCATGTGAAAGAGCAATTAAGAATGAGCAATGAATGAAAGTTAAAGGATATATTTTGTGTCAGTATAGGGAAAACCTTTCTAAAAATTAAACCTAGCCAGATATAGTTTCTATATTCCTCAGTAAGCAATGTGCATGTTTATTATTAAAAGGTGCCAAATACTGTCTTAGGTTCTATGGATGCAAATACAAAAAAAGATGGAAGTAAAAATGTCTAAGAATCAACAGTTTAACAGGGGAGATGACCTGTACTATCATCTCCCTCTCTCTGTCTCCATCTTTGTCTCTGTCTCTGTCTCTCTCTGTCTCTGTCTCTCTGTCTCTGTCTGTCTCTTTGTCTGTTTCTCTCTGTCTCTCTGTCTCTGTCTCTGTCTGTCTCTGTCTCTGTTTGTCTCTCTGTCTCTCTGTCTCTCTCATGCACACACATTTGCCATTTTCTTCTCCGGCTTATTTTACAATTGAGCACCTGAAGCAAACAGAGTTAAGTGACTTGCCCAAAGTTATACAAAGTTGGACATGTTCACAGTTGTATGGTCATAGACACCCAGGTCAAAACTCAGGAAGATGAGGTTTTCTGATTTCAGATGCAACATTCTATACACTGCATGATCTAGCTATCCCATATGCAAACAAATGTATATGTATACACATATATATGTATAATATATATATATATATATATATATATTCACATAAATATAACTGATAACATATATACATGTCTCATAAACATAAAATTAATTATTAAAAGTACATAAAATAAATAAAGTATATAAAGTAAATAAAAATAAAAATAGAAGATTTTTTTGAAGGGAGGGCAGAAAAAATAAGGGGAAATCAGAAAAGGCTTCCTACAAAAAATGTATACTCAGGGGCAGCTAGGTGGCACAGTGGATAGAGCACCAGCCCTGAAGTCAGGAGGACCTGGGTTCAAGTATGGTCTCAGACACTTAACATTCCCTAGCTGTGTGACCCTGGGCAAGTCACTTAACCTCAATTGCCTCAGCAAAAAGCAAAAAAAAATGTATACTCAATCAATAAGTATTTATTAAGCTTGTTCTATATGCCAGACACTATGCTAAGTGTTGGACCTTAAAAAAGATAAATTTAAAGAGCCAGCATGCTAAGAATGTGAGACAGCCTCAGCAAAAGAAATCGGTTATGAAGGTGTATGTGAGAAGAAGAGAGAAATCATTTTGACTGGATTGCAAAGTGCAGGAGATGAAGGAATGTCCACCATGATGGAAAGATAGGTTATTCCAAAGGCAATGAATTCCTCATTTCTGAAGGTCTTCAATACTGGATGGTTGCTGGATATAAAGGGGATTTCTGACTATGCTGGTTTAAATGCCTTCTGAAATTGGGCCTGGATGGGAAAGAAGCAAGTCAAGTAGGACTGGAATTAGTAGAATTTTATCAAGTAAGTAAAATTATAGGTAGACATAATAAATGGATTAATAGATGCATAAATATATATATATATATATATATATATATATATATGTATATATATGCATGCATTTATCTCTCCATCTATCCAAATATGCATGTATCTATGCTATGCACACACAATGGGAAGATTCAGGAATCGCTTTCTATAAGAGGGGACACCTGAGAGAGAATGAAAGAAAGTAAGAGTTCTTTTTTTTTTCTTGTTTACAAGAATGCATTTATTTTGTGTTAACATTATAATTGTAGCAATTACATTTTATTTTTTTTTTTGCTGTTACACTATTTTTTAAAGCTTTTTATTTGTATAACATATGTATCGGTAGTTCCTCAGTATTGATATTTACAAAGCTTTCTGTTCCAAATTGTACCCCCAGTCCCCTCCCCTGCCCTAGATGGCAGGGAGTCCATTACATGTTAATAATGATAAAATACTTGACAAGTTGTTGTGCAAGAAAAATCCTATCTACAAGAAAAAAAATCAAAGAAAGAAAACACAGTGTAAGGAAACATCAATAAAGAGCATGAAAATGTTATACTGTAGTCCACATTTCATATGCCTCTCTCTGGGTGTATATACTTTTCTTCAGTGAACAATTGGAACTGGTTTGAGACATTTCTTTGTTGCAGAGAGCCATGTCCATCAGAATTGATCATCATATAGTATTGTTATTGCAGTATATAATGATCTTCTGGTTCTGCTTGTTTCACTCGCATTAGTTCATGCAAGTCTCGCCAGGCCTCTCTGAAATCATCTTGCTGGTCGTTTCTTACAGAACAATAATATTCCATAACATTCATATACCATAATTTATTCAGCCACTCTCCAATTGATGGGCATCCATTCAGTTTCCAGTTTCTAGCCACTACAAAAAGGGCTGCCACAAACATTCTTGCACATGTGGGTCCCTTTCCCTCCTCTAAGATCTCTTTGGGATATAAGCCCAATAGAAGCACTGCTGTGTCAAAGGGTATGCACAGTTTGATAACTTTTTGAGCATAGCTCCAAAGTGCTCTCCAGATTGGTTGGATCCGTTCACAGGTCCACCAACAATGTATTAATGTCCCAGTTTTCCCACATCCCCTCCAACATTCATCGTTATCTTTTCCTGTCATTTTAGCCAATCTGACAGGTGTGTAGTGGTACCTCAGAGTTGTCTTAATTTGCATTTCTCTGATCAATAGTGATTTGGAGCAACTATTCATATGACTAGAAATGGTTTTAATTTCATCAACTGAAAATTGTCTGTTCATATCCCTTGACCATTTATCGATTGAAGAGTGGCTTGAATTCTTATATATATATGAGACAATTCTCTCTATAGTTTAGAAATGAGGCCTTTATCAGAACCATTAAATGTAAAGATGATTTTCCAATTTGATGCTTCCCTCCTAATCTTGTCTGCATTACTTTTGTTTGTACAGAAACTTTTTAACTTAATATAATCAAAATTATCTATCTGGTGTTCAGTTAAGAGTTCCAGATCTTCTTTGGACATAAATTTATTCCATCTCCACAGGTCTGAGAGGTAAACTCTACTACGTTCCTCTAATTTGCTTACAATATCACTCTTTATATCAAGATCATGAACCCATTTCGATCTTATCTTGGTATGTGGTGTTAGGTGTGGGTCAAGCTCTAATTTCTTCCACACTAGTGTCCAATTTTCCCAGCAGTTTTTGCTGAATAGTGAGTAAAAAGTAAGAGTTCTTAAGAGAAAAAAAAGGAGGAGACAGAGCATTATATTCATGGGCGGCACTGAAAGGGGAGATAGAATGATGCATTCAGGGAATCACAAATAGTCCAGTTTGGCTGGGATATATAATTCTTTAAAGGGAGGAAAGTGGGAAAAATTATGTAGTTGATCATTATGGCCCCACTCATGCTGGGCCAGACTTCTCATCCCATCTTAGGGTTCTCAGACACTGAAAGGTTTGAGTTTGTCTCTTTCTCAGTTATTGGTTCAAATCTGCATTAGTCATGGACTCTCCATATTAAGGGGCTAGTAACTAACATCTCACTCCATTTAACCAATCAATAACAGAATAGCTTTTACATGGCTGTCTATACACATGGGAGAATCCATTACCAATTAAAAAGTAAAACTGGAAGTCTAATCAAGAACCAGATTGTGAAGGGTTTTTTAAGCAATTTGTGTTTCTCATGGAACAATACAAATGATTTTAAGCAGGAGAGGGACCCTGTTAGAGCTCTGTCTTAGGAAGATTACTTTGGCATCAGAATAGGAATTGACTATACTAAGAATAATGCTGGAAGCAAAGATAGAGAAGGAAAATAAAGCTGCAGTAAAAAAATGGAGGAAAGAAAGCTGCAGTGAAGTGAAAGGAAAGATTAGAGAAGCAGTAGTTAAAAATAATGATCACTAAGCAACATGGATGTCAATTATAGAGACAGTTTTAAAGAAAGAGATTCTAGAAATGTATACTTAAAGTGAGAAGAGAGTTCAGGGAATGATCTAACAAAATACTTTCATTTCAGAGATGTGGAAACTGAGGCCCAATTGCTTAAATGAATAGTTCAAGATCACAAAAACCATAAGTGGAAGAGCTATCACTTTTATATAATTTATAGTTTGACTCCAAACTCAGTGTTTTTTTCCACTGTTACATTATTGTCTATATCAAATGCTACAAAGGAGACTAGAAATATAAAAACTGAAAAAATGATAGTTGGATTTGGTATTATGGAGGTCATTTGTGACCTTGGAGAGAGCAATTTCAGAGAAGTGTTGAGGATGGAAGCCAGATTGCAAGATAAGCTTGATAGAAGTCATGTTTGCAATAAATTGATCTATCTCAGGCTCAGTGTACCATTTAAAAATCATTTCTATGTTCTTAGAATTGGCATTATAATAATATTCTTCTGTCCAAAATGTAATATATTCCAGTGTTACTCCAATTTTTAATTAAGGCAGTTTTAAACAAAGGAAAATTAACAATAAGGGAAAACTGTTTTTTTTTTTTTAAGTAAAAGTATAAACAGCTTATTAGAAGCAAATGTCTGTGAAGAGGCTGCATGATCCCATCTTGTTTGAATACTCATATTTATTACTCAAAGGAACTTTGCAGTCCTTTAGAGAAATGTATTCTCTAGCAGAAGTGTTAGAAACCTCTGTGGCATTAAAAATCAATGGGGGGAAAAGTGAGAGGGATGAGTGGCAAATGCTCATTTATAAACTGTACACTAGGCAGAAAGCCTCTTTACAACTTTCCAGCAAGAGAAGACCTCTCTCATTTGTGATGCAACGGTCACTGCCTTCATATTTCTAAGCAAGACTGACGGAGAGGTCATAGCAACTCATATTGCTTTGTTGTAGAATCATTTGCATGTTAGCTTAGCAAGCGCTTAGATTATTGTGGAAACGATAGAGATGGAAGAAAGGGTGATACAAATAAGACCTTGTGTGTTTAAGCTTTTTTTTTCTCTTAAAAGGCATAGAATCAGAAAGTCAGAGAATCATAAAAATAAATTGTGGTTAAGAAAAACCACTGAATGCATAAACGCTTTTCTCTGCTAATGATTATGGTATTTTCTCCCTGGACGGGTTCAAATTACTTCATAAGTGACTTTGTGTCATTTCCTAAATAGCCCTGCTTTGCAGGAAAGGCCAAATATATACAAACATCTGAATAAACACGTTTTCCAGGAAGACATCTGTTTTGAGGATTAGGTTTGTTTTTTTTAGACATCCATTAACTCTCCCAAATTATGCTCCTTATTTACGTTAGGTGCTAATACTAGAAAAAAAGGAATAATTTGAAATTTTTTTGAGGATTTAACTATGTTCAAATCATTGAGAGATATAAATTTAAGGCATTTTATCTAAGGAGTTATTACCTAATTTGGGTTATAATTGTGAAAAACAAAGTGGCAAAATATGTATCTAAATCAAGAAAACAGTAATCAATACATGCCTTACTGCTCAATGAGTAACATAGGCAATGTGTGTATTAGCATTTCAGAAGGGAAAAAGACCATAATATCTGGAAGATCAGAGAAAATGTGTGGGGAAGGGACATTTTTATATTATTTGGGAAGAAAAGGATGGGATCAAAGCATGAGTAAATGTCCAGAATTGGGCTTAAGAAAGGCAAGGAAACCAGTTTGCCTAGATCCAAAGATGCATATTGAGAAATAGAGAAGAGGTGATGAGTGAGTTTTGTCCAGATTGTAGGTAACCATCAATATGATTTAGTGGGGATGGAGGAAAGGAGGGCCTAAAAAGCAGCCTATTGGTTTTTGGTCATCCTTTGAGGTTTCTTTCTTGAAGAAAAGAAAGAAGAACAAGTTTGTCTTCCCTCACTTCCTTCACAGCCATTACAGAATGGTTGTAAGCAATTCTACAGTCTCTCATTAATCTCCTATAAGCTTATCACTTCTAAATATTATATACTTATTTGAGTAATACCTTGTGGCTTTATATTATTTTAACACTTTGATACTAGGGATAGACATCATCCATATTCATCTTCATATCCCCAGTGCCTAGAACACAATCCTGAACATAATAAACACCTAAAAGAAGTCATCAAATTGAATTAAGAATTTTCTATTTTCTTTTCCCTTCCTTCCCGGGTTCCTCCTTTTATTAATCAAATAATCAATAAATAATTAATAATTACCAGTGTTTATACAAAATCAGAAGTGAAACAGTACCTGCCTCAAGTAGATAAGTTGAATACACACATAAGCAGAATACATACAAAATGAAGTCAAAATAGTTTCAAGTTGGATGGTGGAACAGAATCAGGAGTCCTTAAACTAGACTAGATTTGCAGGAAATATAGATGTAAATACTGGAAACATACACTAGAACTGAGTCATTAAGTTCTAGAAATGGCAAAGAGAGAGGTTCACTTTTAATCCTAGAGGTAATAGTGAGCAACTAAATTTTATTGAGAAGAAAGTGATATGATTAGTTCTGTTTTTTTTTTTTTTCTTTTTGCTGAGGCAATTGAGGTTAAGTGATTTGCCCAGGGTCAAACAACTAGGAAGCATTAAGTGTCTGAGATCAAATTTGAACTCAGGTCTTCCTGACTTCAGGGCTGATGCTCTATCCACTGCGCCACCTTGCTGCCCCAATTAGTTCTATTCTTGAGGAAATTACTCTGGCAGCCAGGTAGAAGATGGGTTGAAATCAGGAACTCTTTGGCAGGGGGTGGAGGGGTGGAGAGTGGGGACTGGGGGGATGGAGAATGGGAGAGAGAGCAATGAGAAAATTATTGCAATAGTTCAAGGATAGGGTGATAAGCACCCAAATTGACTCATGGCTACATGAGTGGAAAGAGATAGATATGAAAGAGGCTGTGAAAGTGGAAAGCACAAGATTTGGCAATAGAAGGAATACATTTCAAATCATCCATCTTGCTGGATAATAGGGTTCACTGGATTTAGATTTGGAAAGGTCTTTGAGAGCATTTGTGGAGAGTCGCACATTGTAGATCAGTAGTATAGATTTTATAAAGTAAGCAATATACTCAGATCCTTTCTGACTAGGTGTGAATCACAAATGTGTAATTAGAAGATGGGGCATTATTTTTTAACCAATTATGACATATAAAAGGCTACTCATATATATGAAGATTCTGCTTTGACTATGTTAATTTGAATGTCAATATATATTACCAGTGGTTCATATATGCTATAACATTGAATTATTTCAAGCAAATATATTGCAGTTTAAGTTAGATCATGAATATATTGAATAACATAAAATTCCTTTAAACTCTTTCTATATACCACAATAGTGGTATGGTATATATTCCAGGTACAGAGAGAATCATAACTATGAATATGCCATATAAAGATAATATAACAAGAAATACATGATGGTTATATTGATGAGGCTGCATCATACCTAATGAGGCTAATACAATTAATTTATACATACCTTGGACAAATGGCTTGATTTTCAAAAGACATTAGGAAGAAATATATGTTGAAGGAAGCCCTTCCACAAATACTAAAAATGCAGTTCAGAAGTATAGACAAACCTTTATTTCAGGATGCAAATTGAATTTAGAGATTGGAAGAAAATCAGAGAAGAACTTAAACTGGGATATATGGAATGTCAATAATAAAAATAGCATCAGGAGCTTATGTAAGGAGGCAGCTGGTTGGAGAGTGGATAGAGCACTAAATCCACTTGACCCTAAAAAAGTCACTTAATTCTGTTTGCCCCACTTTCTTCAATGGTAAAATGAAGATGATAATAGCACCTATCTCATGAAGTTGTATAGCTATAATCTAAGAGTTTATTCCTTTTTTATTACTTGCAAAATAACAGTAACAATGTCCATAATATAATACTTGACATTTACAAACAAAGTTTGTGCCATTTTGCACACAATCTGTATTACTCATTAACCTTTACCATTTATCCAACTCTATACTTGGCTCCATGAGCCCAAAGTCTAGGCTAATTTCCCATTTTTGCATGATTTTTTATCCATATACTCCTAAGGGCATAGGTATTTGAATATACCTTTTACATTTTGTTTTATATATTAGCCTTACTTATATCCTATGCTTTAATTGTGAAATGATGGATGGTTCTTGTAAATGACTCATTTATCTCAGGAAGAGTTTTCAACCATGGAAAAATAACATTTTAAATGATCATAATATTAGCAAAGATTAAAAAAATACATTTATGTTTCCTTTTTATTGAAAAAAAAACTAAACTAAACATAAAATTTAATCGCTCAACAAAGGACTCCAGAGAAACATAGAAAGATAAACAGAAGGAAAATAGATAAATAGATAGATATACAGAGAGACAGACAGATAGATAGATATAGATATAGATATTTATTTATTTAAAGGTCAAATTGTTTGCATCTCTACATGGAAAACCAACGAGTATAACTCTTGCAAACTGTATCTGTCACTAGGGCAGACAGAGAGGGGGAAATCACATAGACTGAGGCTGAAATTGTGAATGGTCCCTGATTTGATGACACCAAAAAAAAAGGTATTAAGGGGTGAGAATTGGTCTGTACTGGAAAAATCTGGAAGAGGAAGTATAATGGGACAATTAGTTCACATGAAGTATAAGATTTATTACAATCCAGGGAAAGAAGGGAGGGGGACAAGCATTGTCTCAAGCTGGATCTCATCAGTTTTGCTTTAAGAGGGAATAACTTAATTATTCAGTTGGATATAGAAATTTGTTTAACTTTATTATAAAGAAGCAGGAGGAAAAAGTGGAAAAGAAAAGGGAAGACAAGATAAAAAAGAGGACAGAAACACTAGAGAAAAAGGTAACAGAAGAAGGGAGGGGGCAATTGGAGACAAAACAGTGGGTGGGATGAGTTAAAAAAAAACCACTGAGATCAGGGTGTAAAAAGAGAACTAAAGAATACCTGGGGGAAAATGGGATAAAGGGAAATACAGAAATGGTAATCATAATTGTGAATGTGAATGGGACGAACTCTACCATAAAACAGAAAATAACAGCAGAGTGGATTAAAAAAAAAGAATCCTACAATTTCTTGTTTACAAGAAACATATTTGACAGAGAGAGACATATACAGAGTAAAGATAAAAGGCTGAAACAGAATTTATTATGCTTCAGCTGAAGTTTAAAAAAGCAGGGGTAGGAATTCTGATCTCAGATAAAAGAAAAATAAAAATAGATCTTACAAAAAGAGATAAAAAGGGAAAGTACATTTTGAGAGAGTACTATAAACCATAAAGTAGTAATGATACTAAATGTGTATGCATCAGGTGATAGAGTAAGGCAGATTCCTAGAGAAGACTTTAAGCTAGTTACAGGGAAAAACAGACAGTAAAAGTATTCTAGTGGGGGATCTCAACCCTCCCCTCTCAGAATCAGATAAAATCTAAACACAAAATAAACAAGAAAGAAAATACGGAAGTTAATAGCATCCTTGAAAATCTAGATATGATAGATCTCTGGAGAAAATTGAATAGGGACAGAAAAGAAGACATCTTTTCCTCAGCAGTATGTGGCACCTACAGGAAAATTGGCCATGTGTTAGGGCATAAAACCTCACAATCAAATGCATAAAGGCAAAAATAGTAAATGCTTCCTTTTCAGACCAAAATGCAATAAAAATATATATAATAAAGGACAAAGGAAAGATAGACTGCAAACCAATTGGAAATTAAATAACGTAATTCTAAAAAGTGAGTGGGTCAAACAACAAATCACAGAAAAAATCCATGATTTCATCCAAGAAAATGACAATAATGAGACAACATATCAAATCATATGGAATTCAAACAATGCAGTTATTAGAGGAAATTTTTTTTAATGTTGAAATGCTTGACAAGTTAGGCAAGAAAAATCCTATCTACAAGAAAAAAAAGAAAAGTAGAGAAAGGCAACACAATGCAAGCAAATATCAATAGAGACCATGAAAATGTTACGTTGTGGTCCATATTTCATATCCCCCTCTCTGGTTGTATATGGTTTTCTTCAGTGAACAATTGGAATTAGTTTGAGACAAATCTTTGTTGCAGAGAACCATGTCCATCAGAATTGATCATCATGTAATACTGTTGTTGCTGTGTATGATGATCGCCTGGTTCTGCTCGTTTCACTCAGCATCAGTTCATGCAAGTCCCTCCAGGCCTCTCTGAAATTGTCCTGCTGCTGGTTTGTTACACAGCAATAATATTCCATAACATTCATATACCATAATTCACCCACTCTCCAATTGATGGGCATCCCTTCAGTTTCCAGGTCGTAGCCACTAAAAAAAGGGCTGTCACAAACATTCTTGCACAGGTGGGTCCCTTTCCCTCCTCTAAGATCTCTTTGGAATGAAGGCCCAGTAGAAACACTGCTGGGTCAAAGGGTATGCACAGTTTGACAACTTTTTGAGCATAGCTCCAAATTGCTCTCCAGAATGGTTGGATCCGTTCACAGTTCCACCAACAATGTATCAGAGTCCCAGTTTTCCCACATCCCCTCCAACATTCATCATTGTCTTTTCCTGTCATTTTAGCCAATCTGACAGGTGTGTAGTGGTACCTCAGAGTTGTCTTAATTTGCATTTCTCTGATCAATAGTGATTTGGAGCAACTTTTCATAAGACTAGAGACAGTTTTAATTTCATCATCTGAAAATTGTCTGTTCATATTCCTTGACCACTTATCTATTGAAGAGTGGCTTGAATTCTTATATATATGAGACAATTCTCTATATATTTTAGAAATGAGGCCTTTATCAGAACCATTAAATGTAAAGATGATTTTCCTAATCTTGTCTTCATTTGTTTTATTTGTACAGAAACTTTTTAACTTAATATAATCAAAATTATCCATCTGGTGTTCAATTAGGAGTTCCAGGTCTTCCTTGGACATAAATTTATTCCATCTCCACAGGTCTGAGAGATAAAGTATAGTACGTTACTCGAACTTGCTTACAAAGTCCTTCTTCATATCTACATCATGACCCATTTAGATCTTATCTTGGTATGTGGTGTTAGGTATGGGTCAAGCCCTAATTTCTTCCACACTAGTTTCCAATTTTCCCAGCAGTTTTTGCCAAATACTGAGTACTTATCTCAAAAGGTAGGGTCTTTGGGTTTAACCACCACCAGCTTGTTAAGGTTATTGCCTAGGTTGTCCTGATAACCTATCTTGTGCCACTGATCAACTGCTCTATTTCTTAGCCAGTACCAAACGGTTTTGATGACCGCTGCTTTATAATATAGATTTAGATCTGGTACAGCAAGGCCACCTTTATCTGCCTTTTTTTTTCATTAATCCCCTTGAAATCCTTGACCTTTTGTTCTTCCAAATAAACTTTGCTACTATTTTTTCTAGATCTGTAAAATAATTTCTTGGGAGTTTGATTGGTATGGCACTAAATAAGTAGATTAGTTTCGGTAGTATTGTCATTTTTATTATGTTTGCTCTGCCTACCCATGAGCACTTAATATTTTTCCAATTGATTAGGTCTGATTTTATTTGTGTGGAAAGTGTTTTGTAATTTAGTTCCTATAGTTCCTGACTTTTCCTTGGCAGATAGATTCCCAAATATTTTATCCTATCATCTGCTATTTGGAATGGAATTTCTTTTTGCATCTCTTGCTCCTGAACATTGTTGGTAATATATAAAAATGCTGATGATTTATGTGGATTAATTTTGAATCCTGCCACTTTGCTAAAGTTGTGAATTGTTTCTAGTAGGTTTTTAGTTGAGTCTCTAGGGTTCTCTAAGTATACCATCATGTCATCTGCAAAGAGTGATAATTTGCTTTCTTCATTACCTACTCTGATACCTTTTATCTCTTTTTCTTCTCTTATTGCTAAAGCTAACATTTCTAATAAAATATTAAATAGTAATGGTGACAGTGGGCAGCCTTCTTTCACTCCTGATCTTATTGGGAATGGTTTTAGTTTGTCTCCATTACATATGATGCTTGCTGATTTAAATAGATGCTACTGATCATTTTAAGGAAAAGCCCATTTATTCCTATACTCTCTAGTGTTTTTAATAGGAAAGGGTGTTGGATTTTATCAAAGGCTTTTTCTGCATCTATTGATATAATCACATGTTTTTTGTTAGTTTGGTTATTAATATAATTAATTATGCTGATAGTTTTCTTAATATTGAACCAGCCCTGCATCCCTGGTATAAAACCTACTTGGTCATAGTGTACTATCCTGGGGATAACTGTCTGTAATCTCATTGCTAATATCTTATTTAAACTTTTTGCATCAATATTCATTAGAGAAATTGGTCTATAGTTTTCTTTCTATGTTTTCACCCTACCTGGATTAGCTATAAGCACCATATCGGTCTCATAGAAGGATTTTGGCAGTATACCTTCTGTCCCTATTTTCTCAAATAGTTTGTGTAGTATTGGAATTAATTGTTCTTTGAATGTTTGGTAGAATTCACATGTAAATCCATCTGGCCCTGGAGATTTTTCTTAGGGAGTTGGTTAATTGTTCTATTTCTTTTTCTGATATGGGGCTATTTAAATAATTTATATCCTCTTCTGTAAACCTGGGCAATCTATATTTTTGTAGATATTCCTCCATTTCATTTAGATTATCAAACTTACTGGCATAAAGTTGGGCAAAGTAACTCCTAATTATTGCTCTGATTTCCTCTTCATTGGAGGAAAGTTCTCCCTTATCATTGTTGAGACTAACAATTTGATTTTCTTCTTTCCTTTTTCTTATCAAATTAACTAAAGG
>JAJPUD010015676.1:0-36581 GCA_023553655.1 Myrmecobius fasciatus | reverse complement strand
TATATATATATATATATATATGTGTGTGTATGCAATAATATTATGGGGCAGCTAGGTGACACAATGGAGAGAGTACTGGACTTTGAATCAGGAAGACTCATTTTCCTGAATTCAAATCTGGTCTCAAACACATATTAACTGTGTGATCTTGGGATTTAATTTCCTCATCAGTAAAATTAGCTAGAGAAGGAAATTACTCCAATATCAAATCAGATCATGAAGAGATACACACCACTGAACAACATGTTCTATAACAGCTAGGGGCTACAATGAATAAAATGCTGAACTTGGAACCAGGAAGACTTAGCTTCATAAGTTCAAATTTGGCTTCAGACACTAGCTCTGTGATCCTTGGGAAATTACTTAACCTTGTTTGCCTGTTTTTTAAATGTAAAGAAAACTCCTAAATGGGGTTATGAAGGTTCATACATAACTGAAATAACTGAACCACAAAATAATAATCTACAGATTTTGTGTAAGAGCAAGAAGGCAGCTGTCCTTTTATTATTTGAGGATTGTGTTTGGATGCCCCTGGTATGGTGGCTAATAGGTCCTGCCCAGATAGAATTAATCTATGTACATTTATAATTTCCTAAGTAATATAGACTTTCATGCCCTATATTAAGTTTTAAGCACTTAAAACACCTCTATTGGTACGACTAATTGATAAACTATGATATAGCTTATTATTGACCAAGTAGAGACTGAAGGGATTTAATTAAAATTAACTTGCATCTGTTGAGCCAAAAATTGAAGAAACAGTAAAGAAAACTCTCATTAAAATAACAAAATGTATTGCCTCTAGTATAAAGCAAAAATAAAGAATTCAGATAGGTTTTTCCTTCACATTCCTCTAATAATGATTTTCAGGTACTCAAAAAAGTATTTTATAAGTTACTTTCAAGTTTTGTCTAGTTCAATGCCTTGTCCTCAGGGCAGATATAAATTAGTATCTCAGACTTTTCCCCCTCACTTGTCTATTGGCCAATTATATTCCTTAGGTCAATTCTTCTTTATGTTAGCATCTCTATCTGTTAAATGACAATAATCAGTACATTTTTTTTAATGGCAAGGATGTTTTGTGAATAATATGAACAAGAGATATTTCCAGTAAGATGGTAGATTGAAAAAGACCATCTTCCCAACATTTTCCCCAAACCCCAGCAACACATGGGCCAAAGAAAATATGAAAAACAAAATCTTTAGCAATTGTTCCCTCCCTGAAAAGGATAATGGATGAATGAATGAAAAAATATTAAACACTTTCTATGTGTTAAGTGCTGAGAATTCATATATAAAAAGCAAGACTGTTCCTATTCTCAGGAGCTAAAATTTTAATAGCTGTTAGCAACAAATATAGGGGAATGATGAAGAGGGAAGGGTGGTTTGGTTTGGTAAATCACTGAGATGCTTATTGGAGTCATAAAATGATTGAAGTGTTATTTTTAGGAATTTCATTTCGTTACTCTTCTCAGCTGAGGTGGAAAATAAGAATCAGGAGTGGGGTGTTTTGGAAGATGGCCAGTGTACATCTGAAACTGACTAGATAGGGTGATCTCTTCATAATCAGGAGCAGCACCTGGAATGGAACTGAGTTAGAGAAAGGGAAGAGGGTAGCAGTAGTTTGGTAGGAAGATGGCTAGTATGGTAAATGTGGGACTAGCTTTGGTCACAGAAATTAGCAAGCAGGGAAAAAAGAAAAAAAACTTTCAGCAAGATGAATAAATAAATACTGTGGATTAAAAGAAAATGGAGAAGGCATTTGAAGGAAGAATGACAATAACAAATGAAGGTAAAACTGTCACAAAATTTATTGTGGAAAATATGCTCAGTAATTGAACCCAAGGGAGATCTGATATCAATAAGGAAAGAACTAATGTCATTCAAAAAGGAACAAGATAATAATTGAACTCAGTTACTTGAAATTGCCCATAGATGGTTTACAGTTGCTAAGTACAGAGTTGCTAAGAAATATAATTTTTTTGGGTGATAAAATTACTGAAGCATTAGGAATAACCACTAAAGCTAAAAAATCAATGCATATGGAAAAGAAGATGATAACATTATGTGAAAATTAGAACTAGACCATAATTCTTGAAAAAAGAACATTGGAAAATATCTTTGATAAAGAGTAAGAATTATTGTCCCTTTCTCCACAAATGTGAAGGAAGATGCTTACCACTGTATTTCAGCAAACCAAGAATATTTTCCTAGAATTATTGAATCAAAGGATAGATTTAAAAATTTATAGTATCAGATGCCAGTGGAAATAAATCCAGATCAACTTGCCCAAACATATTGCTGTCAAATTCTTAAATCTGATCAGAAAGATGATTTTGCAAACAACCAAGAAGAAATACATCTCTTACCAAAAAAAAGTTGATCCAAATAGCACAGACTTTTTGACTGAGATGAGAAACAAAAGAAATAGTGAAATATGATATTCTGAAAATTAGGGGAAATTTAGCTTTATCTTAAAACTTAGCTAGAATGAATTTGCTTTTCTAAAACAAAAGATACCTATTTAAACCTCACAAGAATCTAAGCTAAGTTTGGATAGGGTCTTTGTATGTGAGCCAACCTTGAAGAAAAACTTCAAGGTAATTGAAATTGAGCTTTGCCTATTTAAGTGCTAGATAGGACTGGCAAAACATCACTAATGTTGTTGTGATCACCTTAAAGTGCAATTTAAATATGTCATAATTGCTGTTATCAAAGTAATATGCCTATCCTTAGGCAGAAGGGAGAAAAATAAGATAATAGGAGTGTTAAAATGATTGATGCAATCATATCAATGTAATCATCATAAGCCTCACAGGGAAAAAACATATTAATTGTATCATTTTGATTAGGAAGTACTAATAGAAAGAGGCTTGGTTCCTGAAATGGATGAGAAAGAGTTGGAATAAATAAAGAATAAAAAATATGTAAATATTAGCTTTTTTAAAAGCATAAAAAGGGAAGGAAACAGTGAGTACTTTGATTAGGAACAGATAAAAAATGAGGGAAGAGAGGAGAAAAGAAAGTTACCTTTTACTATAAGATGGGCTAGATGGGTGGTATAGTCAAAATTTATGAAGAACTTACAGACATAATACTAGGATTTTAAGATATGTATATAAGGTTGCATATTGGAATTGAATTAATATTAATGAAATTAGGCAGGATATACTTGATTAAACTAGGAAAGATTATAAAGAATTGGAAGAAGAAAAGCAAATTAAAATCATAAGTATTAATCATTATTTGACAAGAATTCTGATAAGCATTGTGAATACAAAAAGCAAAAATATTGTCTGTTTTTAAAGAGATTATTTCATGGTGGGAAAGATGTAAATAATTAGGTATATAATATATGTATATAAATATACTGTTATATCGTATATGTATAACATAAGCAAAGTAGATCAAAGACACTATCAGAGAGGTTTTAGCAACTTTGGGGGACCTGAAAAGACCTGGAGTAGATTTACTTTGAGCAAAGCCTTGAAGGAATTCAGGGAAGCTAAGAGGGACAGGTGAGGGGGTATAACATTTTAGGTATGGGAGGAATAGCCACCGAGCTTATATCAGAAAGACTGAGAGTGTCATGTTCTAGGAAATACTAGTAGGCTGGTGTAGCTAGAATATGGGGTACGTGGAGGAAAACAAAGTAAAGACTGGAAAGGTGGGAAGGGGCCATGTGATTTCAATAATTCAGAAAGGGCTGAGGAATAGTCGATAATGGTGTTTGCTGCCCAACAGCTCCTGGAGAAAAGTCAAGAGCAAAACAGAAGTCTGTAAACATTTATAAATCTGACCAAGGCCTTTAGTACTATCAGTCATGAGGGCTTATGGAAAATTAAGTCAAAATTTGGTTATCCAGAGAAATTAATCAGTATTGTATATCAATTTCATGATGGCATACTTTCTTTGGTTCTGTACAATGGATGATGCTCTCAAACTTTCCCAGGCACCAGTGGAGTGAAACAAGTCTCTGAGCCTGCTTCCATGCTTTTTGGTGTAATGTTTTCAGCCGTATTGTCAAATGCCTTCAATGAGGATGAACATGTCATCAAGGTCAATTATTGCACTGGGGGTAAATCTTCAATTTGAAAAGGCTATAAGCCAAAGTAGAAGTAAGGGAGTGCTGGTGCACGTTTTTTTGTTTGCAAATGATTATGCACTCCTTACAACCTCTGAAGCTGAGATGCAACAAAGTATGGATTGATTCTCTGTTGCTTGTGCTAAGTTTGCTGTAACAAAAAGCGCAGGTGCTCCATCAGCCACCACCACATCATCCTTTTGTGGTTATCACATCAATTACAGTAAATGGAGAAGCTGTGAATGCTGTGGATAAGTTCACTTACGTATACTTTGATGTACACTTTGATAATGAGATTGATATATGCATTTCCAGATCTGTCTGAGAGGCTCCAAAGAAAAGTGGGAGAGGAAAGATATTAGGCTCCTACCAAACTGAAGGTTTACAGAGCTGTTCTGCTGACCTCATTGTTGTGTGCCTCTGAAACCTGGACATATACCAGTGCCATCCATGAAACTCAACTGCTTCCATTTGAATTGTCTTAGGAAGATTCTGAAGATCACCTGGCAGGAGAAGGCACCAGGTGCAGGTCCTTTCTCAAACTCAACTTCCAGGTATTCAACTCTTATTGCAGAGAGTGCAACTCCATTAGGCTGGCCACATTGTTTGAATGCCAAATGTACACTTGCCAAAAAAGACGATTTTACTGAGATCTCACACAAGGCAAATGCTCACATAGTAGCCTGAAAAAAGTAATACAAAGATACTCTCAAGGTCTCTCTTTAAAACTTCAGAATTGGTTGCATGAGAGACACTGGCACAAGACTACTCAGCAAAGCATGCCCTCATCAGAGAAGGTGCTGTGCTCTGTGAGCAAAGCAGAATGGAAGTAGCTTGAAATAAACGTGAGTGTGCAAAATTGGAGAATCCAACCCGAATGTTCATATAAACTTTTTGTGCCTGACCTGTGGTAGAGCATGTTGAGCTTATCTTGGTTTGATCAGCCATAGTTTGATTTACTATTATAACTTGACTCTAAAATAGTGATGTCATTTTGGTTTTCTTTGAGAACAAAGGACAACAACCAGTGAAAACCTTTAAATGCCAAAGGATGATAGTGGTGGGGAGGTTTGTATTTGGTATTTGTTGTTTCTGAGTTGTATCAGTTGTGTCCTATTTGGATTGTCTTGGTAAAGATACTGGAGTAGTTTGCCATTTCCTTCTCCAGCTCATCTTACAGATGAGGAAACTGAGGCAAACAGGATTAAGGGGTTTGCCCAGGCTCACATGGTTAAAGACTGAATTTGTAGTAAGATCTTTCTGACTTCAGATTTGGCACTATATACACTGCACCACCTAGTTGCCCATATATATTTGGTATACCTAGAGATAATAACCATTGAGTTCATTGAGGAGGGAAGTTATATGCCAGAAAAATCACCTTGGCAGCTAAGTGGAAGATTGGTTGAAGTGGGGAGGTACCTGAGTTAGGGAGGCAGGGAGACCAGTTAGAAGGCTATTGCAATAGTCTTATGAGAGCCTGAAGTTGTGTTGTGGCTATAGGAGTGAAGAGGACAGGTCTGCAAGAGATACTGTGAAGATATAAACAAGACTTAGTAATAGATGAGATATTTGGCACGAGTGAGGGTGAGGAAGACACCAAGATTGGGAGACTTGATGACTGGGAAGATAGTGATATCTTTGACAGTAATAGGGAAGTTATGGAAAGTTTAAGAGGAAAACATGAACTCTTTTTTGAGCATGTTGAGTTTGAGATACCCATGGGGCATACTTTGGGGTTTCTAAAAAGCTGTTGGTAATGGGGGACTGGAGTTAAGAGATCAGGGCTTTCACAGGAGTCTGATCCAGTACAAATTCTGATTGCTTCCCATTTAGTCTGAGCTTTGCAAATTCTTTACCTAGGTTTGAGTCTGTGCAAGAGTAGACTGCTATTAGACTCTGTCCCTGTTAGCCAATGGGAAAGTTCCGTTGGTTCAGAATCATAAATTTGGAGGCTCTCCTTTGGCTTAGTTTCTTGCCTTATTTATTTCTCTGCTTGCCGAGCTAGATACTGAAAGTGAGATCTTGAGGTTTGAGCCACACTACTGCTGCTGCTGGCTTTCTGAATGTCCTCTTTTTTTTTTTTCTTTTTTTTTTTGGTATTCCACCCAGGACTTCCCTACTTGGGAAAAGCTGTTCTTTGGGGCCACTGAGTATAGGGATCTTCATTCCTCTTTGAATCTGAGACTCAGGATTGGGTAGTTGGCAATTGCCTAAGCATCTCTCTAAGATTATAAGTTGCAAAGCAATCACCTTACCTCCTTGGGGTATATACCTATCAGTATAGTCTTTGAGTCAGTCTGGACATTTTAGCTGCTTTATTGACCTAATTCCCCATTTTCCTCCAATTTTGCTAATTCACAGTAGCAATGTTAGGTTCACTAGGCTGATTTCTAATGATTGATAATCTAAACAATTATCTATTTTAGTGTTATTTGCTCACCCACCATTACTGGTTGTCATTATAATGCTGACTGCAACTTTCTACATGATGTCAGAAGACCCCCAAAGTTTCTGAAGCTATATTGGTTCACATATTTATTGTAGTTCATCTGGCAGTTTGTTCTTCTAGCCCATTCAGGATTCTCTTCTGTGTTGGCTCCAAGACTCAGGACTATAGCTATCTCCACTCTGTGGTGCATTCTGTTTCTCTCCTTTAATTGTCAGTCCTGGTATAATTACTCCATATTTCAAGCATTTAGTCACATAGTAACTGAAGTCTCAGGAACCTCTATCAATCAAAACCTATAGAACATGGAATTCTCTTTTTTGGATGTGCTCCTGTTATAGTCACATGTAATGTTTTGTGGAGGACAGAACCCCCATCTTCACACCTTACACTGGATCAGTTGTTAAGTATTTGTTCCATTTGGAAGTACAGGCACACCATGGAGATATTGTGGGTTGTGTTTCAGATCATTACAATAAAATGAATATTGCAATAAAGCAAGTCACACAGTTTTTTGATTTCCCAATGCATATAAAAGTTAAGTTTACATTATATTGTAGTCTATTAAGCGTGCAATAGCATTATATCTAAAAACTAGACATGCTTTAATAAAATACTTTATTGCTAAAAAAAAGCTAAACATATGAGCCTTCAGTGAGTTATATTCCTTGTGCTGGTGAAGAGTCTTGCTTCAGTGTTGATGATTGCTGGCTCATCAAAGTGGTGGTTGCTAAAGGCTGGGGTGGGTGTGGCAATTTCTTAAAATAAGACAAGAATGAAGTTTGCCTTATGGTTTTACTCTTCCTTTCATTTGAATAGAGACTATTGTGGAGTTATTAATTGTTCTAATTTTAATATTGCTGTGCCTCAAGGAGTAGACAGGTCTAGGAAGAGGGCAAGATTTGGGAACTGTCAGTTGTTGGAAAAGTCAGCACACTTAACATTTATTAAGTTAACCATCTTAAATAGATGTGACTTATTGTACCCAGAAATAATTATAATAGTAACACCAAAGAGCATGATCATAGATCATCATAATAGATGTAATAATAAACAACTTGAAATATGGAAGTACCAAAATGTAACATGGAGACATGATATGTACTGTAGGAAAAATGGTGTTGATAGACTTGCTTGATGTAGAGTTTCTACAGATCTTCAATTTGTAAAAAAAAAAATGCATTATCTAGGAAGCACAATAAAGTGGAGTACAATAAAATGAGGTATGCTTGTAGTAAATTCTCTTGATTTCACTCATAAGTTCTAGAGATTGGGTAGTGTAAACTATTAGGAAATAGAGACCCCAGGAGAAGAGCTCTGGTCCTGTCCAATGCCCATTTCCTGAATTATATCCCATCATGTAGCTTCTTGTGATGAACTTGATAATTCTTAATGTTTGAACCTAATCATAACTGCTCTAGATTCTGCTATGCTAATTGTCTTTCCTGAAAGTGAAGCTGGTAGATTGTTAGATTCCTAATAGTGTAGCAAGACACCTGTTTTTTGAATGACTGGTTGTTAACTAAATGAGACACTTTACATTAGCTTTTTCTTTCCTGCTTACTCTGAGTTGTCTTTTTTTTTTTGGAGGCAATCTGCGGATTCTTTTGATTGGTACTTTGTTTTCAGTATTCATAAATTCTTGGATGTTTTCCTATATTATTTCTTGCATTATAATGTTCAGGTTTTTTGACTTGTCATATTCTTCTGGAAGATCTATAATTCTTAAGCTGTCTCTCTTGAATATGATTTGTTTGCATGAAAATGATGGTTTTTTTGAATGTTAGGACTTTTTTCTTCGCTTCTAGATAATCCTATATGTCTACCTATTTGTAGTCCTAATTATTCTCTCTCCCCCCCCCCCTTTTTCTCTTTCCCCTCACATAAATTCAAGTTTTTCTATTTCTTCTGTGTAGGCCTAAATTTTGCTTTGACAGTTCTTATTGCTCCTTTAAACTCTTAAAGAACATCCTGCTATGATAACATGTTCTCTTGGAAATCCAGTGTCCTTTGTCTCATCAATTGCTGATTTATTTTCCTTTGTTTTAGAATATTTATTCATAGATGTTTGGTTTCACTTATCTGATCTTGAGATTATATTTCACTGTATTATTAATATCCTCCCTCTTAATTTATTTGCTCAAGAATTTTCATTCTTCAGAGATTTTCAGTAATTTAAGTTTTATCCTCCTTATATTCCCTCATTATTTACTTTCTGACTCATTCTTTGACTTTGATTTCTTTCAGGACTAGATCTTCAAGCTATTTGAGCCTCTTTCTATACTGGTCAGTTCACATTTCACCAGTCTCAAATTATGTTCCAAGTGACTTCTGGGGTAGAGGGAACAGAGCTGGGTCTAGCTCGTTGCTGGTTCCTTTGCTTTAAGCAGGTCTCCTAGATCCATGCACATTTTGGAGAACTACCATAGATCTCTCTCTGAATTGTTATAGCATAAGTTGTATGCAGCTTCAGATAGAATAATCTTCTGCCTTTCAGTTTTCTCAGCACTTGGAGAGGGTAATAAAATTGAGGGCAGGGATGCCAGTGTGGTGAACAGTAGGGGAGAGGTTACTAAGTGTAAGCATTAGGGGTTAGGGATTAACCTTCCCTGCTCATAGTTCACCAGATTTTTTTTTCCTTGTTAGGGTTCTTATTGCCTTTGTGGAGAGAACTGAAATTGCCTTATCTCTTGAACACAATTCGTATTTTGAAGAGGTTTGAGAGATTATTAGGAGTAGAAAAAATATCTTGTCTTCCATCTTGTTAGCCATGTAAACTGGAAATTCTCAGTTGTCTTTAAATAGAATTGGGAAAATAACTCCTGTATTGTCTGAACTTTGCCCTTGGATCCTTCCTTTCAATTTCTTGACTATCCTAGTTTCTGACCTGGTCTTCGTACTTTGTGTTCTGGACTAACTGCTGGCATTTTTCCAGCCTACAGTGACTTCTTACTTTGATTTTCTCCATAAAAACCTTAGGATTATTAAGTGAGAGCTACAGAAAAACAGTGAACCTAGAGAGAATAAATTGCCAGCCTGGCCCCAGTGTGCCATCAAATACTTCTGGACTTGACAATCTATGAGATCTCCTGCCAGGGAAACCACAGGACATTATATATTCATCAAATCTAATAGAGTTAAGGCCTAAGATTGCTGTTGGTTGGAATGAGCCAACATTCCATAGTGTAATAGTGTGTGTATCTACATACATGAGAGGTTTGGCTAGGGTGCTAGATCTGGAATCCGGAATACCTGAGTTCAAATCTGGCCTTAGACATATTTTAGCATTTTGACCCTAGGTGAATCATTTAATATTTTTTTTTTTTTTTTTGCTTTTTTGCTGAGGCAATTGGGGTTAAGTGACTTGCCCAGGGTCACACAGCTAGGAAGTGTCTGAGACCAGATTTGAACTCAGGTCCTCCTGACTTCAGGGCTGGTGCTCTAACCACTGCGCCACCTAGCTGCCCCTCATTTAATATTTTTTGCCTCAGTTTTTTTTTCTTTCATAAAATAGAGATGGTAATAATAGTTACTACTTCTATATAGTACCTGGCATATAGGAAACATTATAGAAATGTTAGCTTCTATATATGTATGTGTACATACATGTGCACATATATTTATACATAAATACATGTATGTATATATACATATACATATATTTGTATTTGAAAACCTAGGAGACATAGGTAAGGAAAGACATCTGGGTATATCTTAATATAATTTGCAGGATTGCTTTTCTGTTTATTAAATTATTTGTGTTTAATAAGGTAATATTAATGATTAAGCAGGTGAATGAAATATACTTGTTTTCATAGAATCATAGAAATGCAGAATTTTAGAATTAGAATATGATCTCAGAAGACTTATATGGGAAAATTAATATTCATTATAACATTTCTGATAAATTGTCATGCAGCTTAAAGAAGCTTTGTGTCTTTTGATTAGCAATGAATACATTCTTGGTCCTCCCTTTTCTGCTAATCATGCCTTTATGGTCACCACTGGCTTTCCCCATCTCTATTCTGGAGGTGTTAGCTAGCATAGAAACATTTCTTGATCTTGCTATTGATATAATCACTGTAGTTTTAGTCAGTTATTTTTCTAGTATGGACAGCTATCAGAAATTGAACTGAGATGATGTATTTATGTTACCTGGGGCATTGGATATTCCTGAAAGTGAAATGACTTTTAAGAAAATGAGCAATCTGGCTCAAGATTAGAACCAGTGATTTCCTATAAGGAACATAGGCCCTGAGTGCCATTTGAGCTGTCCAACTTCCAATTAATTTTTAAAATTTGTCTTTAAAGGGAAAAATTCCCTGGGAGATTCTGTATGCCAGTTTTCAGCAGAGTGAATTTTATGGATGAGTTATGAAACCCTGAAAACCAAAGTCTATTATAGAAATGCTTACAGACCTGAACTAGAATACGACTACTATAATAAAGCAACTTTTTGTTATTCCCTTATGGTCTCCATCACAATGAAAAAAGAACTAAAGTTTTCAGTTTTAATGATTTGAGAATGTTTTATTTTCCTGATCAAGTATTCAACTTTAAATTAGCCATTAATAGTTATAGCCATAAAAACATAATATCCACATTGACTAACACAAGTCATAGCTATTCTAGTACAAAATAGAATTATTCTGAGAGATTAATAACTAGTACATATTTCAAATCTACCTCTTGAAGAAATTTGTCTTAAACAGTGACTTTTTTAAAAAAGGAAACTACCTTCCCCACAGAATGATCCTCCTCCAAACCCCTAACTTTACTACATTCTTCACCAGCTTATTGAGAGGAAGAATAAATGTATTTTGGCTTTGCAGGATCAAAATAGTTTTTCAATAAAATTGCTTTTTTAAATGCAATTCCTTTTGCTTAATAGCCTTTCTTTTCAACCAGTAATATTCTTCATTTTCCAATGACCAAATGTTTGTAGATAAATTCTTCTTTTTTGAAATTTTATAGGTTTTATTATTGTATATTATTATTGCCTGTCCCCTCCCTGATACTACATTTTCTAACCATGTGGTAATGAACACCTTGAAATGATATTGCATATTTCTCCCAAAGATCTTAAATGGTAAACATATATAAATATGTATCCTTATTATATCCATATATGTACATATGTAATTACTTTAATTTTATAATATCCCAAATGAATAGCAAAGAGCTATTTATTTTTATGTGGCAGATTATTCTAAAATTCATTAATTTGGCTCAGCTCACAGAACTAATGAATGGAACATCCAGACTAGAACAGTTTACATCTGATTTCCTGATTATGCTCTCTCTCTCTAAAAACTTACTTTTTTTTTGATTTGTGATGGTTGAGTTGTGATAGGAAATAGCACCAGGGACTTGTGAAAAAAATACTGGTATAGATTTGTGAAACATCATGTATATCTAGGAGTTTTCCATATGTAAAGTTCCTGTCTCATTTTATAATGTCTGAATGCTTACAAGTACCATTTTTTCTGCCCTCTTAAACACTGTTGATATCTACTGTTTATACACACTCCCACTGCCACTCAGCTTCATTCAATACTTTAAAACTACAAGACAAGGAATTAAAAATGCTGGAATTATAAAAATGATTAGGACTCCAGGAACCTAACAATCTAGTGGAGAAAGATAAAAATTATATGTAAAAACTACAATACAAATTGAAATATGTTATTTGTAAGAATTAGCCCTAAATGTGTTCTGAGAAATTCCAAGATGGAAAGAGTTTTTATGAAGAATGCTAGGATGAAAGACAGCTTCTAGGAGGGAGGTACCATCTGAAAAAAGCCTTGAAAGACAGAATGAATTTCAACAGGTAATGACTTACAAGGAAATATATTTCAATTACTCGTGATGTTGTGAATAAAGTTTAAGGGATAAGAAAGGTCAGGAAAAGAATCAGAGAATGGAGAAAAGTCTAGTTTGCCTGGAATCCAGAGT
Source organism: Myrmecobius fasciatus (assembly GCA_023553655.1). Taxonomy (NCBI): domain Eukaryota; kingdom Metazoa; phylum Chordata; class Mammalia; order Dasyuromorphia; family Myrmecobiidae; genus Myrmecobius; species Myrmecobius fasciatus. The sequence continues at coordinate 24,093 of JAJPUD010015676.1, read as the reverse complement.
GTATTATGAGTAGAGTGAGATGGGTAAAAAGGAGTTGGGATCTAAATTGTACTAGGCCTTGACTGCCAAGCCAAGAAGTTGTTACTTCATTTGGTGAACTTGTAATAACTCTTCTAATTAAAATTGGGCAACTGCTTCTTGAACAAAAAAATTTCTTTCATGGACCCTATTTTACAGATTAAACTTTGAATATCCTCTTTCAATTTATTTTATTTTTCTTTTGTATTAGAGTCACCAACTTTATTTTTAACTCCACAAATTCTTAACCACCACTTCTGTTCATATGATACACAAATCCGTCTCTCTAATTCTGACTTCTCTTTTTATCTCCATGTACATTATTTCTAACAGCTTATTGTACACTCCAGGGTCATACAGTCACATCAGATTCAACACATCCAAGACTAAACTCACCCCTTTTTACCTTTCAAATAATTTCTTTCCTGACTCCCCTGTTTTTATCAGTGGTGTCATAATATTTCTCAATTACTCAGGTTTAAAAATTCAGCTACGTTTGCCTCATTTGACTTTCTCGTACCAAGTAATTAAATCTGGTCAATTCTTCCTTTGTGATGTGTCTCATACATGCTACTACTGCTGCTCTTGTCCATGAACCCATTCACTCTTGCATTATTACAATCATCATTTAACTGATCCCATAGTTTCCTGTTTCCCCTGCATCTCTTCCTTGCTACTGTCTTCCCTAATCCACCTTGCAATCACTGTAAGATTAATAGTCAAGTTCTGGCTTCACTCTGCTTCTCTAATATCCAAAAGTCTTCAAAGGTCCCTCATTACCTATAGGATAAAATTCACATTCCTTAGCTTGGGGGTTTTAAAATCCTCCAAAAAATCTGGGCATCCCTAACTTTTCAATCTTATCATCTACTTTCCCCTACATGAATTCTCTGCTATTGCCAGATTGTTCTATCATTCCCTAGTAATGCATCTTTCACCTTGTAGCTACTACATTGGTAAGATTAGTGATGGCTGGTATGAAAGCTCCTTAAATCAACTGGGGCTTTAGCAATCTGGTCAGATGAGATAGTGTACCTTGTTAAGGAGCCAACCAGGCAGGGGTTAGAGTAGTCAGCAGCATGTTATTCAGTCATGCTGTCTCAATTTAGAAGACAGGAGTTCTAAGAGATGTAGTAAGTCCTATAACTTCTGGATCACAAGATCAATAAGATGGAGGACTAGATTTTTTTTTTGTCCTCACAACTGCTCAAGTCCCTCCAAAACAGAAATTTTGAACCAAAGATAAAGCAACTTCAGCTGTTTTCATGGTTTAGTATAGAATGTCATACAATATGGTATATAGGCTACATGCAACAACACTCTGCTCCTGAGTGCAGACCAAACCACATTGAAATATTTAACAAAAATACAACAAAATATAGATATTAAAATTTAAAATTAAGTTAATATGCAGCCCACAGAAATCTTTATGTCTGGATTAGTGGTTCCTATTTTTATTTAAGTTTGAAATTACTGTTTTAAGACAATGTGAATCCAAAAGATGTCAATAATCTCCATGAAATAATTCCTAATTTGAGCTCAACTCAGCACTCCTTCCCCCAGTGCCTACCCCACTCCTAGCATCAAGGCTGTACTAGCTGACCTGATCCATGGACTTGCAAATCCAAAATGCACCCCCATATCCTATTCTCCTTTTTTCCAATAAGCCCCACACTATAGGAATTAAGGCTGAGACCTTACTAACCTGTGCCATAGCAACATTCTGTACTGCAAAAGAGCTTTGCAGGAGAGCAGAAAAACAAACTAGGAGTAAGAACACGAGTATAAGTTTGTTAAAGAGCACAACTTCATACCATGACACTCCTCCTCTCTCCTGTTTTCAGAGCCACAGTGTTTCAAACTCCAAATGACAGAAATCATCTGAGGTTGCAACAGCACCAACATAACGGCCAGGTCAGAGAACTAAGGAACAGAGAGAATGGGACAAGACATCATGTATGGAGAATGATAGAAAAGGCCTGAATGAAAAAGTTCATCATCCAGCTGGGATCAGTTATGTTCTCCCAGAAGTCATTTGGGACAGATATCTAGGTTAGTAAAATAGGAATTACACAACATGGGAGGAAGCTGAGAAGCTTTGAGATCTAGCTCCCATTTAAGCCACCATTAGATAGGGAAGGAGTAAGAAAATGATCAATAAGGGAAAATGAAGGAAAAAAGACTGAATTCCAGGAGGAAGAAAACCTGAAGACTATGAGCATAAGTAGATGAATCAACAGGGAAAATAATTAATAGCAGTTGATACTATGGTCTCTAGATCTAATAAATGAGTTAACATATATATGAATAAATACTACAAAAGGAGATGATTCAACACTTGAAACAGGAAGATACTGTGGAATCTGAGAACATGGGACCATAAAACACTATACCTGAATAGTTTAAAATAGATATGAGAATTGTGAGAGCAGAATTTATGGCCTGCACAGCAGAAATAATTGGCAGAATAAAAAAATAAACTTGAATCTGCAGTGTCTAGTCTTACCCAAGAAACTAAAGAGAGAAGAAAAAACTGAATGGGAATGCAAATATGCAGAACTGAAGGACAATTTAGAAGAAGAGAAGAAAAAAAGCAATAACATTAAAAGAAAACGAGCTTTCTATTTGAGCAAACCATATTAATATTGAAGACAGAATGAGTGGAGACATTCTAGAAGGACATAGGTCAAAGATGTGTCTGGGTGGTGGGATTAGGCAGGATAGAAGAAGTGGTAAGGGTGCATGCATGGAGTTGGCAGGTTCTAAGTGGGTAGGTAAGGTGAAGGGATTCAGTACTGACATTCTAAACTAGGTTTGCTGGAGAAGGAGTCTCCCTGGAGTTGAAGACAATTAAATGTCTTACCTCTGCCCTTAGGAATTTCTCTGCATCTCAAAAAGGGGAAGATATCAGATCAGAAAGTGGTGTAATATCCTCTGGATGAGTAGGGTTCCTGTGGCTGAGCTTATTTTAGTCTAGGCAAGGAGATTAGGATCAGTATCCTAATCTCTGCATGCAAGTTGGCATGCAAGTTTTTTACTTAAAAAGTATTAGGTGTCTTCCAAGCTTGGTTTGCTTGGAGGATTTAAGGGTCAGGCTCCTGCCATCATTTCCTCATCCCCTGTACACAAAACAGCAACAAGACAGTTCTAGACCACCTGTCTTTGACATTGAGCCAATAGATCATGGTTGATGCAAGGGAGCTTCAGGCAGTTGAATCAACTTGAGATATCCTCAGTGCCTTGTTTGTTGAATGTACTTCTGCAACAGCTACGTAAATCTCCTTTTGTCAATTGTTGAATGACCTCTGAGGATCCATTGTTTTCTCTATTTTGTTAATATTGAACCCAAACTATGAAGAGACTGACCTGAGTCAAGCCCAGCCAAGAATATGAAACAAGAATTCAGTGGCTCTTAGTTTCTCTGGATGCTTTCTTTCATCTTGAAATGTATCTGGTTAGAAAGTCATTAGGGTTGGCAGATTATGCTCCCAGACCAGAAAACATTATTAGGAAATATGGAACCAGCCAGACCCTGGGGGCTTCCAGGCAAATCCTCCCCATGTTGTGGATGGGAGGAAAGAAATTGTTTCAGGGAAATGTCAGTTCTAACAAACCAGTATATGTCATGAGTAGATACAAAATTTCTCACCATTTTCCGTGAGTGGTTGAATTATTACCACCTTCCATGCCATGCTAGAGAAAAAAAGATGATTATTTGTTCCTAGCTTAACTTCCTGCATCCCAATGGAAAGAAGCAATAGGAGAAATAGAGACTAAATCTATTTGGAAGGGGGTGGGGAAATTTGTTAGGGTAAATGAGTATTAGTAGAGTTTGATGCTAGTGTATTTTCCTAATTTTACTTTAAAGTTTCTACATTGAATAAATCACACCTCCCTCCAAACTTTTTTTTTGTTTTATTACCAGCTATAATATATACATTTACTGACTGTTCTGGAGAAAGGAATTAAGAGGGAATGGGGGCTCAGAATATCAATTTGAATACATATGAATGCAAATTCATTTGATAGTTGGTAATAATATAAGGATCTTGTTAAATTTTGAAATTTAGGTTCATTCTTATTTTATTTTGCCACTTGGCATTTTCTATGCATTCTTTCATTTGTTTAACTTTTCATGGAAAAAAGCTTCTTGTAGTCCTTGGGTACTCTAGATATTTCACCCTGGGACTTTGAAAGCTTTGAAATCTTTAAGCTTGTCTTCTATAGTTGGGAAATCCAACAAGGAGCCTGGGAGAAACTTAGAGATGATATACTCAAATTTCTTCATTTTACAGGTAAGGAAACTGAAATCCAGAGAAATAAAAAGTTATTTGCCTGAGGTTACATAGTAACAGAGCTGTAAGTAGAACCCAAGTGTTTTCTTGCTTAGTACAGTGCTGTCCTCAGTAAACCACACTGCCTTTAAAATGCTGGCCACTCTCTTTTTGTGTGTGTGTGTGTGCACGCGGACTGAAATGATGTTATTAATATCCATTTTAAGTCTCTAATCCATCAACTATCACTTCATAATGTAGACTTCCCATTACTTTTTTTCTGTTGGAAGCATATTATGAAACATGGAAATCAGCCAGTTTTTTAAAAAATATTTTATTAAAAGCATTAATATATATTCAATTAAAAAACAAGTTAAATAGATTTTTAAAACCAGCAACAATTGCCACTCTAATTTGAAGGGTAATTTCTTTCTCACTTAAGCAAGAAAATAACACATGATGGGGGCTTTCCAGGAGAAATTAATCACTTTCTGACATATGTTTGTGGGCAATGGGCTACCATTAACTGATCAAATCAACTACTTAGCTACCTGCTTCTTGAGCCCATAAAGATTGCAAATATCCTACAACCATGTTTAATTTCTTTTCTGGAATCTTCTTTGTTTTGTTTTTTGTTTTTTCCTCCTCTCATCTTTTGATAGAATTGATTTCTCATTCATATTTCCTGGAAATGTTTTGTTATCATTTGTGAGTTTGCTTTTAGCTTTAATATCACAATTTTTGTTATGATAGTCATTAGTCATATATGTAAAATATATTCTTAATTTTAATCAACGGATTTTTTTTTGGATGGCTAGGGTGTTGACTGATTTGTTGTTACTAGTGATATTTTTTAAAAGGGTGCTAAGTGAAACTTTTTTTTTTTTAGAATTTACAGTCCAAATTGGGTTGCAGGCTTATCTAATTTTAATATGTGTGTGTGTATGTACATGCACTATGCAGTACATGCATGTGTGAATATGCAATCACATATATGCACATACATATATATGTGCTGATATACATATATGCAGTAGACCAACACTACATCTCAAGATGCATAGGAAAGAAAGGTTGAATATTGCTTTTATAACTCTGTATTGCCCAAATGCTGATCAATAATATTAAAATCTCCAAAAGATAGCAGTATCCTTCACTCTATTTTCTAATTCTATTTTAGCAAAATTCATTTTTTTCTTGAGCACCTACTATGTGCAAAACATGCCTTCAGACCTCAAAAAATTTACTATAATGTAGCTTGGAAAATTTAAATGGATTTAAAAAACCATTTTCATGATATCACCAAAATCATTGTTATTCACAATAATATTCTGAATAAAATTGTGATTCTCCTATTTATAGTGACCTTTCATATTTATCATTTAAATAGATCATATGATCATAGATCTTCATCCGAAAAGGACTTGGAGGGCCATCCAGTTCAACCTCTTCAACTTGCAGATGACATAGAAGTTCAGGGAAGTTAAATGATTTGACCAAGTTCATACAGGTATTAAGCATCAGAGGTACTATTTGAACTCCAGAGTTAGTTGCCTTATCCTTCCTGCCAGAAAGCCTAGATTCAATACTATCCTTGTGCATGGACCATTAGTGATATGTTTGATTTGATGAAGGATTCAGAATATTCATTAATTGATGATCATATTCTGATATAGGAATTATTAGTTATAATACTAAAAGCTAAAGTCACATCAGTAGCTGGAAGATATCTTGTTAGAACCATAAGATATTTTTTTCTCCTATTTGAATGGTATTAAAGGAAAAATGGAGATACCACAATATACTAAATAACTATGTAGTTTTTCTATGTGTGGAGACATTTGGTATATCTCGTTTCTTAAATTCAATAAAAGTTGGCTTGCACAAGCCCCATGTGAATTGTGAACTATTTTTCACTTATGTAGCTCCAACTCTTCAGGTTCATTTAGGAAGCTTCTCACTTAAAATGTATCTTTTTAGTTCATATCTCTATCCAAGGTCTTCCCTGGGAATATCAGAATTTGGCCCATGTCTTGATCTCTGCAAAGAGCTCCCAGCTTTCATGAAAGTACTCAGACTAATAATACATTAATTATAGGACAGCTTTATTTCATCTGACAGTAAAGTCAAAGAACAAAGGCCTCCTAATTTAACTCTGTAGTAGCCAAAAAGCTTTACTTCCCTCCCTCAGAGTTGCTGTGGGGTTAAGCCTCCCTTCTCCTTAAGGGGAAATCAATCTGGGTCAATAGAAGGTTAATCTCTCTCCCATAAGAAAGCCCCATCTTTCCAGAGACCTATAATTTGCTTCCAGATTTGTAGTACTTTGGTTATTGAGGCATTTTTCTCCCCTTTCCCAGAATGGAAGAACATTTGAGGTTACTTAGGACATCCTATGATGTCATTGGTTCTCTTTAAAGATGAAGGGTGAACAATAAAAGATGGAGTGAAGTAATGCTTCCTTCTGCTGAGCCTTATCTGTCCCAAGTTCTAAACAGTAGTCTCTAGCACTGTGCTTTGGGATGGGATGGCTAGGTAACATGAAGGATAGAGTACCAGCTCTGGAGTAAAAATGACTCATCTTCATGAGTTCAAATCTAGTCTTAGATCCTTACTAGCAGTGGGATCCTGGGCAAAGCATTTGACCCTGTTTGCCTCAGTTTCCTCATCATCTCTCATCTGATACTAGTAAATCTGGTCTCGTTGCCAAGAAAGCCTTCTTTAAAACAAGCTAAATATTTCTCAGGCTGTGTATGATTCTCTAATATGCGCTTTTAATGATCTTACTTTGGTGTATTACTTTTATACTATGATGGCTCTGTGATCTCACTGATATATCTGTTCCTTTCTTCACAAAGACTGTTTTGTATGCCTTCTTATCCTGTGTGACCATTGTTCATGTTCTCCTATAGATAATTACAATAAAAAATAATTGTAATTTTAAAATTAAAACGCACTTATTTTTTCTCTCACCCAGAGTTCTCTCCCACTTGAGAAAAAAAGAAAAACCTTTGTAATAAATATAAATAGTTAAATAAAGCAATTTTCCCTACACTGACCATGTCAAAAAATCTCATTTTGCATCTTGAGCCCATTGTCTGTCAGGAAGTATATAGCATGTTTCATCCACAGTCCTCTGTAATCATGGTTTTTCATTATATTGCTAAGATTCTCAAATCTTTCAAACTTTTTTTTAATAATGTTATTATTGTATATAATGTTCTCATTCAAATCTTTTCTATGGATAAGTTCACACATATCTTTCCTCTAAAACTGTCCATTTCACCATTTCTCAGACATAATTATATTTCATTGTTACATGAATATGCTACAATTTGTTTAGCTATCTCCAATAGAAGGAAAATTCCCAAGTTTCCAGTTTTTTGGTACTGCAAAAATAACCACTATAAGTATTTTTGTATACAGGATTTTTTTTCTTGTTTCTTTGATCTTTTTTGGATCTTCACAAAGATCTACCCAAAGTGCTGAGACCCTCCCATTAGGTGATAATAGCTAACATTTATATAGTACTTAAAAATGTACATTGTCTCATTAAAATAATTATATTAACAAGAGCTAACATTTATACATGCCTACTGTGTACTAAGTGCTTTATAAATATTCTCTTATTTAATGCTTAAAACAATCCTGGTGGTAGGTGATATTATTATTCCCAACAGACCAAGAGAGATTAAGTTATTTGCCATTGTTCATGAAGTAAGAAACTATATGAGATAAGATGAAACTTGGATCTTTCTGACTTCAAATCCAGTGCTTTATGGCATACTTCCTCAGACATCAATCTCTTTACACTGTATGATTTCCACACAATGCAGCAATCAGGTTTTTCTCCATTTATTATCACATTTTTTAAATATATACCTGAACAGTATACCTTCTTTTCTAGTTACATATCTCTGGTGATGTCCATCATGCCACTTTCCCTTCTTATTTTAATGGATTCTTGCCTATCATGTGCCCATATATTGCTGTTTTGGTAACCTGAAACTTTAATACTTTGTGAACTAAATGATTTGCAGGCAAATATAACTAGAAATATATAAAGTTTGTTGACTGAATATTGTTTTGTTTTTTCTTTTTGAATATTATTGTTGAGAAGATTGGTCTTTGTTTTAGGGAGAAGCTTAGATTCATTAAAAGCAATTTTCCTGATGCAACCAAGCTCGCTCTTATCATCCTTTTCAATTCTGGGACTAGTTCATTGTTCACCTTCAGCATCTGTCAAGATATATGTGCTAATGAACCAGCTTTATGGATTGCCTCTCTAACTATATAACATGATTTAGACAATAGGCAATGTTTATTCACTTGTTTTTTTTTTCTGTGTGAATGATTAAGCCTAACTCTTTTGAGTAATTATAGGTCCTGTTTTAGGAGAGTTTGCTGTGTTTCAAGGCTGGATGAAATCAGCACAAAGTCATCCATAAATAAGACGACTTGGAGGATCTTCCTATCTATAGAGAATGCTTATTAATTTGGACTGTGTGTTGTCTTCTAGGATGTTTTCTGTGATAGAAGGCAAACACCTGGGGTAAACATATATCTCTCTGCTTCAAGCTTCAGTTGGTATTAATATTGTTAATTAATTATTAATTATAGTATGCATGTAATTAATTTATTAATTATCAAAGGGTAATTGAACAGAGCTATCTTTGTTATTACATCTTTCATGGAATCTTTTGATATATACCTGGATGGCACCTTCTTAGGGGAAGTTTTCAAGTCAGTATTTACTATAATGGATCAAATGCTTCTAAATAGTAAACAAAGCACAGTAGGATCTTGTATTTTCTTTGTGTATACTTGATATAGTCTAGTTTTTGTTTTTTCCTGATATATTTTTAGTGTTGTTTCTATTTTTTAAATAGCATTTATTTGCCACTGTGATGCTAGAGTCCAAATATGCTCTTTCAACCATCATCAATGAAGAAAAAATATTTGTTATGTTCATTTTTACAGGTAATTCCATCTTTTGTCCGGTCAGTGTCTTTCTTCCAGTTTCAGAATTCAGTGTCTCCCACATTGGCTTAGGTGGGTCTCTCAACAAAACTTTCTGTGCTTTTTCTTCCCCTCCCCCCCACTACTTCTCATTATTTTATGAGGCCATATTGATAAGACTGTTCCACCATTTTGCTCAGTAAGAATTTTCAAGGGAATTTGTGTTCTAAATTGATGTTGCTCTTGGATGCTATCTTTTCACTTATCAAAAAACTAGGTGGCATAATAGATAGAATTGGACTTGAAGTTAGGAAGACTTCAGTTCAAATCCTGACCTCAGATATTTGCTAGCTGTGTGGCTCTTGGCAAGTCACTTAACCTTTTTCAGTCTCAGTTTCTTTATCTGTAAAATGAGAATAATAATGGTGATGATGATGATGATTCTTAACCCATAGAATTGTTATATATGTAAAGCATTTATTTTTTTCTTCTAACTTTGCGCCAATTTTAATCTTTTTTTCTAAGTTGATAATCTAAATGTGTGTGCCATATTCAGAAATTATTCCCACATTAGTAATTAGTTATTTCCTAACCATGAAAATATAATGAATTTTGTTTTTTTGTAACTATTATTTGGTGAATTTCCTCATCTGGGAGTTCCATGTATCAATGAATTCACAAACCCAGTTCCTAATTTTTTTCCTATTTAGTGTTTATTTTTCTTCTTGCGCAAAGTATTTATGACATATGGGCATAGTTAATCTACATATTTTGGCCTCTTTTGCTTCCTAAATGTGGGAAAAGTTTTTGACTATTTTTGACCCTACTCTTTCATTATGATCTTTATATTAAAGTCATTGAATAATAAAATATATATCCATTTAATGTGGAGTTTTGAATTTTTCATATATGTTCTCTATCTCCTTATCCTTTGTAACACATGTTGGCCTGTAAATAAGCTGCAATTTATTTTATGGTGGCCTTTTTGAAAATTCTTATCATGAAGAATAGACAACTGGTATCCCATGAAATAAAGTTTCTTGTTGCCTTTTATATGCATAATTAAGGAATTGATAGAGTCAATTTTATTTACTTTCCAAGAAAAATCCAAGAGTTATCCTTCTATTCAACTACAACTTTCTTTTGTCTCCTGGTTTAATTTATAGTGAGAATGTATAAATTACTCTAATCCAAATTCTCCAGTAGAATGGTCACTTCTGGATACTAGATGCTGGTATATTATTTCTGAATTTTCCTATTCTTTGTGAAGGAAGCACTTTGCTTTAATGCCAAAAGGCTTGTATAAAGTAAGGTTAAGAAAGAATATATGCTAGAACTGGGCAAGAGGATCTACTAGTAATTGCAAAGAATGAAGGGAAAAGTAAAAGGACCATACATTTAAGCTTAAAAGAGACCTCATAAACCATTAAATCCAACCACTTCATTTTACATATGAAAAAACTGAGTCCCAAAAAGGTTAATTGATTTGCCCAAAGTTGCATATATAAGAAATGTGGAGGTAGGGTAGGATTTAAACTTATGCCTATTATCTTACTCACCACACCATGCTGCCTTTTTAGAGTAATAATGGTGTAGGTACAGGAGATCTCTGGACCTAAGTGGTTCAAATAAGCTTATAGAATCTTAGAGATCATGTAGTCCAACTCCCCAATTCTAGAAATGTGGAAATTGAAGCCTGGACCAGTGAAGTGATCAAGAACAAAGAAGGTCAAGATGTTTTGAGTCTCCAACATCTAATACTGTATAACAAGATAAGGTCAAAATGGGTGCATGAGTTAGACATAAAGGGTGATATCATAAGCAAATTAAAGGAACATGAAATATTTTATCTGTAATATTTATGAATAAGGGAAAATTTATGACAAACAAGAAAAAGAGAGCATTAGAGGATGTAATGTGAATAGTTTTGATTGCATCAAATTTAAAAGTTTTTGCACAAACAAAATCAATGCAGCCAAGATTATAAGGAAAGCAGAAAACTGAGAAATTATTTTTACACCAGGTTTCTCTAATAAAAGCCTCATTTTTCAAATAGATAGAGAACTACATCAAATTTATAAGAATATGAGCCATTCTCCAATTGATAAATGATCAAAGAATTTGAGCAGGCAGTTTTCAGAAGAAGAAATCAAAGCTATCTATAGTTAGATGAAAAATATTATAAAGCATTATTTATTAGAGAAATGGAAGTAGAAGTAACTCTAAGGTATTCCCTCACCTATCAGATTGGCCAATATGACAGAAAAGGAAAATGACAAATGTTGGAGGGGATGTGGAAAAATTGGGACACTTGAATTTGTGAACTAGTCTAATCTTCTGGAAAGCAATTTGGAACTATGCCCAAAAGACTACAAAACTGTGCATACACTTTGACCCTGTAGTACTACTACTATGTCCATATCCCAAAGAGATAAAAAAAGGAAAAGGACAAACACACATACACACACATATGTATGTACTTATAACAGCTCTTTTTTGGGATGACAAAGAATTGGAAATTGAGGGGATGCTCAATTGGGAAATGACTGAACACGTTGTGGCATATGATTGTGATGGAATACTATTCCGCTATAAAAAATGATATGCAAGATGATTTCAGAAAAAACTGGGAAAGCTCATATGAGCTGATACCAAATGAAGTAAGCAGAACTAGGAGAATATTGTACATAGTAATAAAAATTTTGTATGATGATTAATTGTGAATGACTGAGCTCTTCTCAGGAATACAATGATCCAAGACAATTCTGGACAACTTATGATGAAAAATGCCATCTATCTCCATAGAAAGAAGTAATAAAATCTGAATGCAGATCAAAGAACACTTTTTTCTTTATTTTTCTTGTTTTTTGGGGGAGGGAGATATCTTTCTTTTCTTTTGCAACATGGCTAATATGGAAATATATTTTGCATGATTGTACAAACACAGCTTATATCAAATTATTTGCCTTCTCAAAGAGGGGTTAAGGAAGAGAGAAAGGGAGAGAATTCTGAACTCAAAATTTTGAAAAAAGAATATTAAACTTTTTAAACATATAATTGGAGGAGAAAATATATGTATATATATATATAAAAGATGCTTTGAGTATCTAGCTAGGAACTGTAGCTCTAGGATAGTATAGAAAAGCCCCGGAGCTAAGGTTAAGTCTCCAGATTAGTGAAGAAGTCAATAAGCATTTATTAAGCACCTACTGAAATAAGCTCTGGGATACAAAGAAAGATAAAAGTCTCTATTCTCAAGATGTTCATTGTCTACAGTGAAAGACAATATGCAGACAGCTATATACAAACCAATCATATATGAGATGAACTGAAGATAATCAACAGAGGAACACTATTAGAATTAAGGGGGATTGGGAAAGGTTGTTTTGCTAGATTTTGAAGGAAAGCCGAGAAGGATGCTGTTCCATGCACAGGGAACATTCAGTGAAAATATCTGGAGTTTAGAGATAGTGTACTTTTGGATAAAATGAAAGAAGAGAGATGATTGAGATGATGCCAGGTACTTTGCAGAAAACATTAGTATCAGCCTGGCAGTCAAAACTATCAATCAATAAATATTTGTTGTTGTTTAGTCATTTTAGATGTGTCTAACCCTTTTTAACTCTATTTGGGATTTTCTTGGCAAAGATACTGGAGTAATTTTCCATTTCTTTTTCCATCTCATTTTACAGATGAAGAAAGGGAGGCAAACAATTAAGTGACTTGTCCAGCATCACACAGCTAGTCTGAGATTATATTCAAACTCAGGAAGATGAATCTTCCTGACTTCAGGCTTGGCATTATCCATTGCACCATCTAGCTGCTCCTTCCAAACTATAGTTTCATCTAATACTGTCACTGAAAATGAGACACACAGGCTGATGCAATTGATTGATTAGTTTATCATCTATTAAGCAAAATTGCTATGATTACTCATTCTTGTATTTTCATTCATTATGAAGTAAAATGGATTTGACAGCTATGAGGGCACTTTGGCTAAAATTACCAATGGAATCCATGTTGGAATGACTTTTTTTTTACCATCAGTTTTATAACAGTCTTGGCATTCTTCCCATGTGTTATAATACTTTAATTTTATTGTGACCTTTATACATTTTCCTTGAACTAAGCTTCATAAATATTAATAAGAGTTAACATTTTTGAGTTTGTTAATGGCAGAGCAAGAGAATGAATTCAAATTCTTTAAACTATTGTTGCACTCTATAGTTTTAGTGCCCTTACATTCTTTCAAATTGTAGCAGAAAGCAAATGTATTTAATTATCATTGTAAAACATTTCAACAGAAAGGAAAGAATAATAGTGCCCACATTACATATTAAATAATTTTTCAAATGGCTAACTTCAGGAGGAGAATCTAGCATTGCACTACGAATGAAAAAATTATAATGGGATAATGCTACAGGCAAGGCCATGTAAAGCCTTTGTTGTCTAGAATATTTGCCACAATTTCTCTTTTATTCCACAAACTTCACCTGTGCTCCACATTTTATTGTCAAAGCTAATAAACCTAACCAGGATTTCTGGAAGCTCAGCAACCTAAAAAATTTCTTCTCTTAAATAGAAATGATTAGTAGAGTCAAAGGAAAAGTTCAAATCAATAAAAGACAACTGTAATGGACTCATCCTTACCTTTGTACATAAAATAAAAATTAAAAAGGTGACATTCAAGTTATGCTCTGCTTTATAATACAATGACCTACTAAAAAAGAAAAATCTTCCTTTTTTCCTGTGAGTTAACTATTACAGGACATTTACTTCACAAATTTGAATGAGGAGCAGATGGATTTGAAGGAAAGGCAGTTTTTTTGATCAAATTTAAAAATTTATTGCTTTTGTAAAGGGTGGAGTAAATACCTAGACAATTTATTCAGTTATTGATTTATTCATTTATAAGGAAACATCTCTGTTTTATGGTCTGTGCAAGGCCATTAAAAAGCCTTGTCTGCTTAGAGCTTTTATAATTTGGAAATGGAATTAAAACAAAATCTCCTGTCCTCAGGCCATGTGAAAGTTACCAGTTTTTTAAAAATCTTTACAAGAAACTAAGGCCCTATAAATATTGAAAAATTGTCTTTTAAAGTTGTTTGAAATAAGCCTTCTCTGCTCTTTCCTTCAGATCTGTGATTTCATTGGCATGAAAAACTTCTGCTGAGGGAAGCTCCTCCTCTGTTATCTTTAAAAACCTCTTTTTTGACATTGACCCCTTTGGCAGTCTGGTGATGCTTTTGGACCCCTTCTTAGGATAATGTTTTTAAATAACTGAAGGAAATGTTAAATTTTAACTAGAGGTTAGTGAAAATTACTATAGTTTTTTCCCTCTCTCCAATCCATGTTGACAGATTCACTGAAATCTTTCCATATGATCCATGGTTAGGAACTTCTCTCAGAGACAACTGCCTGGGAAGTTAAGTCACTTAGCCATGGTCATAAAAATAATATGTGTTAAAGATAATATTTAAATCCAGGTTTTCCTGACTTCCAACTAGATATCTGTCCACTATGCCATGCTGCAAATAACATCATTAAATCACTTTTTGCCATATTTGTTGTTTTTAGAATTAAAATCATTGAAAATGGTATACAGAAAGCCAAGGAGGGGAGGTAAAAAGTGCCAAAAAGAAATCACATTTTCCATTGTCCTTGTAAAGTGAGTTACTGGCTACTTCCTATGGTTTATTGTTGTTTGTAATTGTGCTTATTAGCAAATTAGATATAATGGGTCCAATTCAAGTCTATTCTCTATTAGGTCAATGGGGATTCTTTATGTGGCACAAGTATTTGGTGGTTCATAAAGGGCTAACAATCAAAGGAATACTTTTAAGGCCTTATCAATCAAGGATATTCAAATTCATAATTTATAATAATAGTTTTCGGTGTATATTTAAAATTTTTAATTTTAAATATGATAACATGTATTAAATTTATCAGAAATTACTTCTGCTGATTAATTGCTCAGGAAAAGTATAAAAGTAATTGGATAATCATCCTTTTGAATATGAATATTTCCAATTATTACTTATGTCACCATTACTTTGTACATGTATAATCAAGGAAACCAACCCCAGAATTAGAAATACATAAATTAAGAAAAACCTTTCTCAAAACACTGATCTTCTGCATGAAGCTAATACTTTGGAAAAACAAAATTTTTTCTTCATCTTTTTTTAATGCTAAACTTTCTTTTAGAATTTATTTTTCAGACACTCAAGATTCCCATAGAAATTTAAAAGATGATAGTTGATGAGAATAAATGGTTAGCTTTTGAGCTGTAATAGTTTTGTAGTCCTATCACAGAAACTCACTTCATTTTGGTTGAATAATCTAATAGAAATGAATAAATAGAATAGGATTGAAATAAAAATTGAGAGCTGTGTGGTTTAACAGGATAAGCCAAGGATTGGGACAATGATCTGACATTTAATGGTATTTGGCCACAGACTCAGTATTTTCTCTCTCAGTGTCGATTTCTTCATTATCTATAAAATAGAAGTCGTGAGCTTTATCTACTCACAGGATTCTTAGGAGTACAGTTAATAAAACTGAAACATGAAACTGTAGAAATTTTAAGTACAGTCTATGCCCGGGCTGGAGACATTGGTTTATTTGTTCTTCTGAAACTCTAGCTTCTGCTCTTGTGTCTACTTTGCTCAGCTTCCTCCCTTCCACCTCTTAAAATCTTTTTGTAGGAAGCCTTTCCTAAGCACTTAAGCTGCTAGTGCTTTCTCTCAGATTACCTTCTATGCTAACTATGGATGCATCTCTTATATACCTATTTATTTACAGGTTGTCTCCTCCATTAGAATGTAAGCTCCTTGAAGTCAGGAACTGTTTTTGACTTTTTTTCGTACCCCTAGTGCTTGACATACAGTGCCTGGCATATAGTAATTGAATAATAAATTTTTTTGATGGATTGAATGGTGTGAAAGCTTCCTATTAGCTTTCATAATCTGGTTTGTCAATTGATATATATTTAGAGCTAAAGCAAGAGAAATTAGGTATTTCATTGGAGACAAAATTTTAGGGAGCAGAAAAGAGATGTGGGAGTTCCAAATGTGAAATTCCCTCCTACTCTAGCTTCATTTCTACCTATTCTGAATTATCATAGACTTTGTAGGTGCCTTATCAGATATTCCAACTTTCCTTACCCTTTGGTTATTTGTGTGTATATGTGCCTCATCTTCTCTATCAGTTATTCAAACAAGCATTTATTAACGACCTACTAAGTGCCAAGTATGTGGGTTTTTTTTTTTCTGAGAAAAATAAGATCCCTGGTATGAGAGCTCTCCACCTTCATCTGACTCACCTGTGGCTTCAAGAAGCTCTGTAGCATGTGCCTCAGCTACAGTCCAGTAAATATCTGGGCAGATGGCAGACCAAGTTGAAAATAACTGACCTGTTGGTGAGTTAGGGGGATGTCTGCCCCAAGCCTGTGAAGACTTTCCCATTGCAATAGGTGACTGAGGACATTGTGTTCCAATGGCTGAAACGTGGCTGAAGCAGGAAGTGTGGAATACTTACATCAGTCAGGCACGGAAGATGGCCAAAGTCATCCACCAAACCCTGGACTGTTGCCTGGTTGTCTAGGTTGTCTTTTTTTTTTTTTTTTTGCTACCAGATTTCGATGACTCTGAAGAGAGAGGGAGGCTGATGACTTTGTGCAACTCTGTCTCACTTAAATCCAACCCATTCACATGGCAAGACATCTCCTCATGATATCATTGGTTGTTTTCAAAAATAAAGAATAAACAATAATACAGAGTGATTGGTATTTTGCTAGGCATTGGGAAAACAAAGACAAAAATGAAACCATCCCTATCCTCAAGAGGCTCATATTCTCCCTGTGGATATAATATGAAAGTAGGGGTTGGGTCTTCTTCCTATTAGTATCCTCCATAATATGTAACACAATGTAATAGGAGTCAATAAATATTGGGATACTGATTCTATTGCAATTTATTTCATAGTTATTCATGTACATGTATTATTAATTATTCATGTATTTCACAAGTTATTCATTAATGCCAAATCTTCCCCTAAAGTACCCTGGACTGTAAGCTCCTGGAGGGCAGGGGCTTTGTGGTATACACATAGAGCTATTATCTGTATTCTTCTCAGGTGAAAGGAATAGTTGATTAAATTCAGAGAGGCAATACTAGATTGGATCTGTCTTCATAGCTGCATCATTGTGATCTCTCCTTCCACTGGTACATGCTGTGACATGACTTAGATGCGTACTTCTATCAAACATTGGTAGACTGACAGTCTTCTTTCTCTTTGGCATTTTTAAATTCTGGTGAAAATGATGGGCAGCTAACTGCTTACTTCAGTTATTTATACAATGCAGAGAAACATGGAGATGTTCTCTATGGAGTAAACCTTTTGGTTTACACCTCAAGGAATTTCTATCTTAAAGGATTGTTGGAAAATAGGACATATCTCTTACAGAGGTGGTGTCTTAGTGTGGGGTAATGGAAAGAATTAGGGAATCAGGAGACTTGAACTGCAACCCCTACTTGCTAATTTGCTGTGTGATCTTGAGCAAGTTATCTCACCTCTCTGGGCCTCAATTTATTTCTCTGTAAAGTGAAATGCTGGAGTTGGTGATTCATTCTAAGTAGAAGAGGCTTTCACTGTTAGCAGTTTGTTTTCCATTTTAATAAATATATCTTAAATATTTTCTCTGTTAATTTACAATTGCTGGATATATTTCCAGGAACTTTGATTTCTTTTAGTCCTATTGATTTTTCAGAAAAGATACCACATTTAAAAATGGATCTGTAATACATTCCACATTCTCTTCAAGATCTTTCATCTTCTGTTGACAAGAATTTTCATATTCTTTTTTGAAAGAATAAGACTTGAACTGAAAAATCAATTCCTTCCAAGAAAGGAGAAAAGGGGCTATTATTAAGAAGTAAAGAACAGTCCAAGAAAGGGGTGAATAGATCAATGGAGTCATCAGAGATAATGTTGGTCTCCTTACTAATAATTTAGTTACAGCCTTGAGCTTTTGACAGGATATTTCTTGTTTCGTATCACAATCAATCAGCAAAGGTATAGGCAAATAGCCACGGGTTCGTTAATTCCCAATAATGAAATCTCAATATCTTGATCCTTTGCTTTTTTTTTTTTTACATTCTCAGAAACATAAATCTAATACATAAATCCAATCTCGACATAGCAATGGCTGCTAATTTCTTGGGTATTATTCTATGTGTATATGACTTTCTCTTCCCACCCTTTTTCCCAAGTCCAGTCCAATTATAACCTCTTGCTGGACATTTCCATCTGGTTGTCCTGCTCAAACTCTTCAGGAGTTTGATAAGCCTGTAATGTCTTCAATGAGAGTACTTTTTTTAAAATCAGTGTTCATTTCCACCTAATCATACTATCTATCTTATGTGATTCTAATTTAAAGTTTTTTAGTATAAAGTTCTCACAGAGGATCCACCAGTGTGCTTTGGACTTTTCTCTAAATCTCTTAATAATGCATGGATTCAAATGGAGCACATAGATAGGTCAGTAGTTGTCCCATGATTTTATCCCGCCTCAAACTCCATATGTCCACCATTTCAATTTCTCTTTTTTTTCTTTATTTCTATTAATGGAATTCTCATTTTCCCAGTTAACTTCTTTGTTGTTTAATTTAAAATTTTCAAAGTAAATTTTAGTTTATTTTTTCAGGGAACAAAATCTATTTTTCTTCCTTTCCCTTCTCTTCCTCTATTGTGAAAACAAAAACAAAAACAATAACAAAACCAAACCTTTTTTTAAAAAAAACAAATATGGACAATCAAGCAAAACAAATTCCTGTATTAGCCATGTTCAAAAACCAAATATGTCACTTTATGTATCCTGAGTCTATAATCTATTAAGAGGCTGGTCATATATATGTGCTTTATCATCAGTCTTCTGGCATCATGTCATTGTGTTGATCACAGTTCCTAAGTCTTTCAAAAGTTGTTTGTTATGATAATATTGTTATTGTATAAATTGTTCTCCTGGTTCTGCTCATTTTACTTTGTAGCAGTTTATATAAGTCATCCTGGGTTTCCCCAAAACCACCTTTTTCACCATTTCTTATTAGTGCAATTAATATATTCCTATTTATCCAGTTCCCAATTGATAAGTATCACCTTGGTTTCCAGGTCTTTGTTACCACAAAAGGAGCTATTATAAGTGTGTGTGTGTGTTATTTTTATAGGCTCTTTCTCTCCTTTCCCTCTCTCTTTCTATCTCTCTGTGTCTGTCTCTTCTTCTCTCTCTGTCTCTGTCTCTGTTTGTCTCTCTCTTATTCTCTGTTCTAAACCTAATAATAATATTACTAATCAAAGAGTATGTACACCTTAGGAAATATTGGAGCATACTTCTGAATTGCTGTTGGACTAATTCATAATTCTACTAACAAGGCATTAGTGAATGCTTTCTTGAAGCTCTTCTACCATGTGTCATTTTCCTTTTTTGTCAACTTTGCCAATCAGATGGGTGAGAGATAGAACATCAGAGTTGTTTTAATTTTCATTTCTCTTAGTATTAGGGATTTGGAGTGATTTGTATGGTGATGAATAGCTTGGATTTCTTTCTTAGAAAACAAACTATTCATATCCTTTGTCTACTTATAGTTGTGGAACCAGCCATCTATTCAAAACTTCTTCCCATAGCTAAGAAATTGTCATGTCTTATCAATATTTCCGTTTTGCATCTGGATCATGCTATTTTTACATCTCTCCAGCTCTTTTCCTAATTGGTGTCCCTGCTTGCTTTTCTGTTCTCCAAGCATCTGAGGAAGTGACTGTCATTGACTCTTCCTCTCTGTAACAGCCACTAGAGGGAGAAATCACTTTATTTGAAAGTCTGAGGTTACTTTTCAGTAAGATTCAAACAGGGAATATTAATTAATTGATGCCTGCATTTCCCCAACTTTTAGACATTTTGCTAGACGGCCTCTGATATAGAACTTCTTGAGACAAACTTCTGGGAGGAGAGAAGAGTCAGAGGCGATCAGGGTTCAGCTCTCCTAGGCTCATCCCACCCTCACATCATATAACACAAGTTGAGCAACCCACACTCAATGATGACTGACTGATGAAAAGGGAGAGAAGCCTCTATATGGTAATTTTTAATTACCTAATCACTTAATAACCAAAGATTCATCTGCCAGCATTCCTGCCTCTGGCCCAACACCCCTCCCTCAGATAGCCCTGGGGGATCCTGAAATACCCCTGAGGCTGCAGCAAGGACCTTGCTATTCAGTCCTTTTTAGTATCCTAGGGTTAGCATCATTACTGGGACAGGTGGAAGCCCTTCTGGCCTTTCCAGATCCAAACACTAGGAATGACCTTTAATTGAGTCCAGGAGGCAATAAACAGCCGATAGAAAGAGAAAAGTGGAGAAGAAAAAGAACAGAACTAATTTCTAGGGCTTCAAGGAGTGCCATCTCCTAGCAGGGTAATGGAACACCTTCCCTCATTCTTTCAAGATCAGTCCCCAGAGACTAACCTAGGGAACTGAAGAAAATCACACGTGAAATAAATTTACAGAAAGCAATTCTAAGAAGAGCAGAATGAGAGGTGGGGGGTGGGGTGGCTAGGGATGGGATTGAGATAATAATAATAGCTCTTAATTATATTTTGTGTATTATATGCTGGATACTGTGCTAAGCACTTTACAAATAATAAAATAATTATAAACATTTATATAGTACTTATTATGTCAGAAATTATGCTAAGTGATTTACAATTCATATTTTATTTTATCTTCACAACAACCTGTTATTATGAACCCTATTTTACACTGGGGAAACTGAGGCAGACTGAGATTAGATTAAATGATTTGCTCAAGATCACACAGTTACTAAGTAAGGGCATATTTCAACTCAGGTCTTCTTGAATTAAGGCCATTGTTCTCTCCATCTTAGCTACCTAGTAGTATAATAGAACCCAGAACAGAATGCTAAAGGCAGAGAAAAACTCCATCTACTTTGACCAGTAAGTGTTTCCTGATAGCAGTGTCCCAAATGGTCACCTTCACTCTCTGAAGGAAGTATATCTCCTTAATATCCTGGTGGTCTTAGATAGCAGAGGGCTGGGAGACATGCACAACAGAGCAGTGCCTTCAGAAAGAAAAGGATCACTCAAGAAGAAGGGAAAATCAGCACAGTGATTAATAAAGACAGGCAAAGGTTGACTGAGAAGAAATGGATCAAAATTTGAAGAAAAGAAGTTCAAAAGACAAAAATACTTAACAACAAAGAGAAACTGAGTCAAAATCTCCCAAGGAAGGTGAAGACATCAGAAAGAATTCTTCAAGATCCTCTGGGATGACAATATAGCAGCTCCCTAAACCTTCAGATTGGTTCAGGAAAGTAATCAAAGAATTAAGTCGATTACCAAGTTGAAAATCTTAGCCTACATTGGAGACAAGAGGTACAAAGATAAAGCATAGAAAGCCTAGGAGTGTCAGTTACTGAAGCATGGTTGTAGCACAAAGTTTGTTCCCACTTTTTCCCAGAATCATGCTGGTCACATCTGTACATCTTTCCTCAGAGCTTTAGGGGTAATCTATTTTCTACTACCATGGGCTTGAACTTCCACCAGCTGGTCCCCAAGTTGTTAGGGGCTTGTCTAGTTCTATATAATATCTTAACACTGATTAGCTTTAACAAAGGAATATTTATGTTCAAGATTTAATTAGAACAAGCATTCAAACTTTTCTATCACCCCAACACCTTGGGAGTTTACTCTCCCCAATAACACTTCAGTTTATGGGAGAGAAGGCTCAAAATTTAGTCAAGTTCCTATATAGCCTTAGTCCCAATAAGTTTGTGCCTAAATGTGGCACAACTACTGGGTGAGCCACTGGGCCAGAGATCTTAAGGTCATTCCCAAAGATTTCTCTTTGTTCTTCAGGACATTGATGACGCTGCATTGGCCAAGAAAACTGGCCTGGGCTTTGATCCCCAAATTTCTGAGAATCACTCTCCTTTACTTTTGAAATTCCCCCAGTTGGCTGGTCTCAAGCTAATCAAAGAGCTTTCTCTTCTGCACAGAGTTAGTTCACCAGAACCAGTTACAGAATGTCTCTGTATGCTTCATAGTCATCAGTATGTAGACTTCCCAGGTTCTCTCTGTGATGGGAGATGCTGTCAGAGGAGCTGGTTGGTGCTATAGATATGGTGCAATGGGTAGAATGAAGAAGACCTGAGTTCATATAACCTCAAATACTAGGTGTGTGACCCTGGCCATGTGATTGGGCACATGTGATTGAGACCTAAAGGTCATTCCCAGGGTAGTTGTGAGGATCAAGTGAGAAAATATTTGTAAAGTACTTAGTCCAGGGCCTGACATGTAGAAATCATCTAACAAATACTTATTCTCTCCTCCCCTTTTCCAAGAGCTCACTGAATTTGCCAGACCATCATGACATGGCAGAGAAAGAGGTCAATATTACATAGTGAAAGACAGTTATGTCCAAAAGAGACTTGTAAAGAACAGAATTGAAATAATATTGTATAACCTAGGGCTGAGAAAGATAATGGGCATCTTCTTGCATCCTCATCTCAGATGTTACAAGACTAGTAAGTAGAACCCTTTGGTAAGAGGAGTGAAGGGAGCATAGGAGGCTCCCTCTTTATACTGTTAACTCTGGAACAACTAGAAGGATCAGGGTGGCAAAATTCCTGTGAAACTTTGGTCAAGTGATGCCCACAAACATTTTTTTCAACATCCCAATGTTTGTGCAATGAAAATGAAAGCAAACATGAAAGTTTGGCAAAAACCAGCAAGATATTAACTACATCTAACAAGATAACATTAGGCACCCGTGGTCAGCCCCAAGTCATCAGTGAAAGGAGAGGGAGGGGAGATGCATTTTCTCACCTCATTACTGGGGCCAAGCTTTGACCATCAGATCATTTTCAAAGGTGTCCATTCTAGACACAGAGAAAAACTTATTTAATCTTATGTAATCAGGAATTTCCTTTGTGCTGTATTACTGGGAAACTGAGACAGGAACACAGAATAAAAAAGAAAGAAGGACCTTAAATACAAAGCATAAAATGTTGTATCCTCCAATAAAGTAGAAGATCCTTGAGGGCAAGGACTATTTTTACATTTGCCCTTCCCCTCAACTTGAAGTACAGTGCTTTGGATAGACTAAGTGTCCAATTCATACTTACTTACTAAATCCCCATAATCTTTTTTTTTTTCTGCTACCTAAGTGATCTAGTGAATGGATAGAGTGCTGGGCCTGCAGTCAGGAAGACCTGATTTCAAATCTGGCCCCAACACTTACTAATGGTGTGACCTTGGGCACATTAAATGTCTGCCTCAGTTTCCTTATCTGTAAATGGGGATGATAATAGCACTTCCCTTCCAGGGTTGTTGTGATGATCAAATGAGGAATAATTATAAGTTCCTTACTAAATCCCTGGCACCACAGTAACTGCTATATAAATATTAGTAATGTTGTTTTTCACTTTAAACATTGTCCCAAATCCATGATAAAATGCAGTAGAATCACTGACTTCTGGGAAGCAGTTGTGTGCGATGTCATGTATATTTGGGGCTGTTGATAATGGGCAGGCTCATGTTGAGGGATCACTATGTGGGTCATGCAAGGACGGCCATCAGGAGGGCCGGACACTACATTCAACGACAGTGGCTAAGCAAAGGACATAGTCGCTATGTGCATTCTGTGGATCAGACAGCAGGTGAAGCGTGACCCCTTGGCCATTTTCTCACCAAGGGGGAACTATACTGTCATTTTTGGAAATGAAGGCTTATGTTCTGTCTTCATCTCTCTCTCAGAGGTTTCTCTCTCTCTC
>JAJPUD010015675.1:0-36586 GCA_023553655.1 Myrmecobius fasciatus | reverse complement strand
TACTAGTTCTTGTGTCAGGTATTTCCCTTGCTACTAATTCTAATAGCATGGCCTAATTAACTCATTTTATCTTTTGGTATAAATCAATTACAATTAAAATATAGTTTGTTAAATCTCAGTGGAGTATTGTTTCACGTTAAAAACATTTTTACTCATGAGATCAAGTGTGATTAATTTCAGTAAGAGGTTAAAAGTTCAACTTACTCTGAGAAGAGGGAATTAGGTACAGATTCTTCCTTTCCAGAATATTTCATGCTGGTCCTGAATACAGCAAGCAAGAATATAACACCATATTAGCCTTAATAGTCAAAAAAATTGTGATGTTTCCAATGACAGTTTATTTTTTTAAATACTTGACAAAAATTGTTAATATGCACATTACTAAATCAGTAATTGTAGATTAAATTAATATTTTTATAAATGCACAAAAAATGGGCATTGATCCAGGTTTAGTGAATTGCTTTGGCCATTTTAACACAGCTGAACATACATCAATTATACAGTCAATCTTAGAATATAAACAGTTGTGGGGATATGAAATGTTGATTATTATAAAGAAATTATATAGTAGTTAGAATGTATGGAATTTCATCTAAGGTTTAAATAGATCACCAATATTTATTTTCATTTGTAAAGTGAAATTTTATTTACATAGCAAAATATATTCTCCAGAATAAGAGAAATTATATTTAAATTGCTCAAGTCATGTTTTATCTAA
The DNA here is from genome assembly GCA_023553655.1 of Myrmecobius fasciatus. NCBI lineage: Eukaryota > Metazoa > Chordata > Mammalia > Dasyuromorphia > Myrmecobiidae > Myrmecobius > Myrmecobius fasciatus. The sequence goes on along the minus strand of JAJPUD010015675.1, from coordinate 35,868 downwards.
CGTACTGTGTTCACTACCTGGCATCAATTTTTAGGAGAGACTGAGAAGTGTAAATATATCTAAAGTAGCTTGATCAAGATGGTGAGAGAACCAAAAACTATCACATAGGAGAAAAGGTTGAAAGAACTGACAGAGAAGATTTTGAAGGGATATCATTTGGAAGAAGAGTTTTTATTTGTATCCAAAAGAGAAGATTGTGATTAATAAATAGAAGTTACTATGTCAAAGAAGGTAGAAATGGCATGGGATTTTGACTTGAGATAAAAAACTGGTCTTTGCCAAAGACCAATTATACAAAAAGGATATTGACAAAACAAAATGTGTGAAATGAGGATTATCAGGATGATGATAGCACTTGAAACCTTGTCACATGAGGATCAATAGAGGAAACGAGATATATTTATTCTAAAGAAGAAAAGATTTTGTAGTAATATGTAGCTACCTTTAGGTTTCATAGGCACTTTTAAATAGAAGAGAAATGAAACTAGTAATTCTTGAACCCACAGAAGTATGAGCAATGGGTAGAAGTTTCAGAAAAATATTTCACATTGATTTGCTTTTTGATTGAAAAAATAAGATGATTTTTAAAATTTTATTTTAAAGATCACACCTTATGAAAAGGATCATTATCATCCATATTTGAATATTAGGCGATTATTTTTTTCCATGATAATATATGGAATAGATAAAAAGGTAAAATACTTCCTAGTCCTGTCTGGACATATTCTATTTCTTCATTGACAATTGAAAAGTAGTAAAAAATGGGCCACTAAGTGCTAAGTATTACATAGTTCTTAGCCTACAAAAAAAATAATAATTTGACAATTGGAACTCAATTGACAGTTGTGTCTTGCCGAATGTCATCACCTCCAATCATCAGAAAGAAGAATTTTTTTTAATTTTTTTTATTTGAAAGCAGAATTAAGCAAACCTGGATTAAATATATATATATATATATATATATATATATATTACTAGACATACATAACAGAGAAAACTTAGTGGAAAAAATGACAGATTGACAGTATGAGTGCTACTCTAAAGTGAATAAAATAACAAGGCTTGTGATCTGGGAATACAAAAACTGTCTCCAGAACTTACACAGTATTTGACAAAGAATAGGTGGTAAATAAATGCTTATTGTTTTATTCAAAGGAAAGCTTACATTATCAAATAATATATCTAGAGCTGGAACTCACCCAAGAGGGCATGGAGTAGAGGAATCTTGTTTTGCAAATGAGGAAATTAAGGCCTAGAAAGATTATGAAACATTTTTCCAATGTCATACAAGGGACAGTAGCACATTTGGGATTTGAACTCAAATCTTATAATACTAAATTCAGCACTCTACTCTACCACCTAGTAGATTCAAGCTCAAACAAAATCAAGGGCAATAATTTGTACATAAGGATTCCTGTAAACCATGTGTTAACAGCTTAAAAATTCATTAATTTAGACAAACTAATTCATATATCTCTCCCTTAAAAAAAACAAACATAAATTATATGCAGTTTTCATACCCAGAGTTCCCCACTTCAAAATGTTGGCAGATACCTTTTCCAGAACTTATTACAGTATCTGGCACTTAATAGCTATACATAATAAATGTTTATTTATTGGTTGATTCTAATAAATTGGGGGCTTTGGCATTATAATTTCACAGGATTCAATTTATTTTATTTTTGTTGTTTTATTATAGTTATTATATATAATATTTTTTCTGATTCTCCTTACTCCACTTTGTATCTCTTCATTATCTTCCCATGTTTCTCTGTATTCATAATGACTATTTGTAATAGTCATTATTTTATACAGTAGAGTAATATACCATAAATCTATGAACCACAATTTCTTTAATAATTCTTTATTAGATAGGCTTATCTTTAGTTTCCATTTTTCTTGCTTTAAAGATGCTGTTATAAACATTTTGGCGAATAAATGAAGATGAATCTTGACTTCATTGGGGTATAGAATCTCTGAATCACTTTCTTCACATGAGCCCAAATTGTTTTGCATTATGGTTTAGATTTATCCATAGCTCCCAAAACAACAATGCTTTAGTGTGTTCATCTTTCTACATCTCCTGCTGGTATGTCAACTTGAAGCTAACCAAGAAGTTCACCAAGGAAGTTCATCTTCAAATACAATTATATGGGAACTGTAAATGAGAGCTACCAAAGAGGAAGAATAATTAAAGCTATGTTCTTTTGCTAAAATTCAATCCAAAATGAAATTAAATAAATTCAGGTAAACCCTAATGACAGGATCAGGCTAAAAATATCAATTAATTCATCAAATATGATCATGAATGCATACAGAAAATTCAAAGAAAGTCTCTAGAGTAGTGACCACAGGGAGGGTTTTTTTGGCCAATGATTTCTAGGAGTTATCTACTTTTTCCATCTTTTTTTTTCCACAATTAGAATAAAGAGGCTCAAATGGCATCCATACAACCCTTTTTTCAGTATATATTAAACATAATTGTTCTCTTCTCATATCTTGTTTCAATGGAAATTAAAGTTTTAAGTCTATATTAGAACTTTAACATTGCTCCTATTCATTCTGAATGGGCCACAGATCTTTTAAGCCTATTTTCCTTTCAAACTGATCTCTTAATAACTTTTGATATTTTTCCCTATGTTCACTAAATGTTTTTTTTATTCTGACACTGACATCACAAACCACATGAAAATAATACTCTACATAATGCCCTCAACCAACATAATTTTGCAATTACACTGATGTAAGGTTGCAAAGGCTTTCTATTATTTAATTCTGGAAATCAACCACTTATATCACTGTTTTGTGAAACTAATTGCACCCCCTCATAATTCTATTTATAAGGAAGGATTTGCCTAGACATTATAATCATCTCACTTGTAATTTTCAGATTTTCCATTTTTTTTGTTTCTTCTACATTTTTATCTTTTGGGGGGAAGTAGAGGATTCATCTCTTCCAACTCTAAGCAAATGCCTTTTCCATTATCTATTAGTGTCATAATAACCTTCACCAGCTTAAGCAGCAGTTTCCTGGCATTGGCATCAATTCAATAAGCCACTCCCACACCCACCCAATGTTGGAAGAGTTTAATACCAAACACTGACTGTCACTAGGAAACTTGAGGATGAGCTAGAGTCTGTGCCAAAGTAAAATTCCATAAATGTCCCAAGGTATTCTTTGTAGCACCTGACTTTAATCCTGAAAGAGGCCAGTAAAGCCAACACATGCTAAAATAGGTCTCCACACAGCCACTGGATTTCTGCCACTCTCTCTCCAATGTTGTAATTACATCTAAATTTAACACACACATTCATTAATGATGGCTCCTATGAGAACTTGATAATATTTCCATTACTTTATTGGATAAGAGCCCTGCCCGTGGCACCCTACTTTTTTTATAAATACAGCTCTAAATTAGAAAATTTCAGTTTTGTCTGATCTCAACTAACATGTAAGCTTCAAGTTTTCTCTATTCTGAAGTCCACTGAAGTATTTTTCTGCTTTCCTGCAGTTTTTAAGAAGATAATAAGTCCCAAAATTCACCAGCCTTTAGCTGAAAGAAGCTTGTCACGGTGGTTGGTAGCTAATGAAGATCCCTTTAGTTTATCTTCATCAATTGTCAAATATTTGAGTCCGTGAAGTGGTGTGATGAGGTACAAAGACAGATATTTGAAGGGATTTTAACTCATTTGAGCAATTACATGCTTAACTGCCCTGCGATAATCTGTCAGTCTGAGTCTTTTCTACACAGCACAAGTGGGGAGCATTAGAATAGCTGGATTTAGAACATAAAGGCCTACTCTGAATGGAAGAAAGGCACCAGAGAAATTAATTGCCAGTAACAAACAGCAGGACTGCTTGCAAGTTATATATCACATAGTTACCTACCAGCAATGATGGAAGCCGACTTAAAATAACACACTGAATTGGGACAAACTCATCACTGCTACAAAACCACTAGGCATCACAAAGAATGGAGAGGGACTGAGCAAATTATATTTGAAAATTTTTAAAAACCAAAAAGCATCTAAAAATAACTTTTATCAAAAAGCATGTAACTATCAAGCCTCTAACACCAAGTTCTCATTAATCACTGTAGTGTACACCCCTCTGTAAAAGGAAAATGCTTAAAATCATTAGTAATTAAACTAAAATAAGAGAAATAATTTGTTGACTGTCAGGCTTAGTTATTTGGATAATTCTAGAAATCAAGTCAATAAGCATTTACTGAGCACTTACCATACAAAAGGTCAGAAAGTACTCTAAGTACTAAAGATACAGAGAAAAATAATGTAGAAGATGGTGTTAATTTTTAGTATTTAACATTAATTTGGTGTGACATGTCTGAAAACTGTACTTAAAATTTTCTAATCTTCACATTGCGAGTTTGGTTGAAAATTGTTTTCCCAAAAGAAAAGCATGAAATATGCTACCTTTGATTTTTTTTATTATAATAACAGTTTATGGAAAATCATAAAGAAATATGTTCAGATGCAGCAATGAATTTGAAAAAAGGCTTTCATGATGTCAAATAATTTAGAACCAGAAGTTATCTTGGACATCCTTTAATCCAATCCCATTTTACAAATTAAAAAAACCTGAAGTACATAGAAGTGAAATTATACAGGTAATAAGTAGATTGAAATCCTATCAAATTTGTACTTGACCCAAGACTTCTCTATTATGTTGAATGATCAAAAAAGCATCAAAAATTATTCCAGTAGAAAGAAGAAAACATATAGATATAAATTAAATCTAATGAGGATAAATATAAATTTGTTCATTGATTTCCTATTATGATGATTCATTGTGGAAGCAAACTGAGGCTCTCTAAAGCTATCCTAACTGATGATAAAAAATATAAAGTCCTGTGCTTCAGTTATGTTAAGAGCATAGAGTCTTGCTTTCTTCCCAGTGCATGTATCCAAGAGGCTAGGGTGGTTCTACCAAGACTTACAAAATTTGAGATTTATGATTTCACATGGGTAAAGATAATACTGTTAGAAAGATTTACACAGCATTGCTAAAAATTATGATTTCATCTGTAAGAAATTGAAAATCTATAAACATTCTTAGATATTATTATCCTTAATTTACAAATGAGGAAATTGAAACTGAGAGCAGTTTAAAGATTTGTCCAGTGTCACACAAGTAGTATATATCTGACAAACAATTCAGAACTAGCTCTTTTTAACTTCAAGTCCAGCATTATCCACCATGCCACATAGCTAATAAGGAAATATGAAGAAGGAAGGAAAAACAGATGCATAGGCATTTTGAATAATGACAGCACTTCAAATTCTACTTATTTAAACCAGCTATCAACTCTTAAAAATGGGAAATTGACAAAAGGATACTTACAATACTTGTACCACTAGGTTTGACCAAAGAAAAATAGTCAACATAATGAGTAGACAAAAAGATCACAGACATTTCTTCAATTTCAACAAGAAAAAATTGATAAAGAATGAAATAAGGAAACCAACATAGTTTAGAGGGCAAACTCATTTTCAAAGCATTACAAAGGAAGATGAAAGATTGTAAACAGTACCATGGCACACAAAAAATTAGTTCTTTTTGGCTGAGTACTAAATTAAGCGAGATTATCCTTAAAACATTTGTAAATGAAAGTGACAAAACAATAAATTAACATAAGTAAAAACATTAGTATTTCCATAGTAATCTGTAATTAATACTAGTAGTACTAATAATATCTAAAATGTATATTGAACCTTAAGGTTTGCAAAGTGCTTTATGTGTATTATGTTATTTTAATCTACTAATTTTTCTGTGAAGTAGATTCTCCATGTTTTCATTTCATAGAAGAAGTTGATGATAAACAAGACTTGTATAAGGCAAACAACCTAGTAAATAAAATGTCTGGAATGAGATTCAAACTTAGGCCTTCCCAATTCCAAATACCCTACTCTAGTACCTTAGCACTTATTATCCTGTGTAAAAAAGTGGCACTTAAAACAAGGCCAAGAAAAATATACATCTGACCAAATATAAGCATAGGAAATATGTGATATATGTAATAAAATTATAAAAGTACTGAGGGATTGAGCTTGAAGATATCTGAAAGAAAGAAAAATTATAAAACATCACAAAATGAATAGAAAAATTACAAAAAAAAATTTTTACCACAAAATGGTAAAAGAAATGCATAACTAGCAATCAGGTTGTCTATTTTCTCACTTCTAAAAACTTAATTAAAATGGTTTATGTATTCATCAAAGTTCACCTTTAAGGTACATGAGAAGAAAAGAGGCAGATTTTTAAAGATGAATTTTTCCCCATGTCACATATTTGTATTAGTGTATATAAATAAGAACCCCCCAAAACTATGATTCAAGCTTTCTGAGTCTATTACTTGTTATATTTTTAAAAAAGCATTTGACTTAGTAGAACAAAGTGAAACTTTAAAACAATGCTCACTAATTCTCTCCCATACATAGTTAAAAATGCAAATTATGAAACTAACAGGTCTGATTGAAAAAAATCTATTTTGTACAGTGAACCATTGGATTTTAAAAAATTTTGATGTGTTAAGTTGTTTTTAATCATGTCACCGTTTGAAGTTTTTTTGGCAGATACTGAAATGGTTTCCCATTCCTTCTCCAGTTTATTTTATAGATGAAGAAACTGAGACAAATAGGAATAAGTAATTTGCCCAAAGTCACACAACTGGTGGTGTCTGAAGTCATATTTGAACTAAAGAAGATGAATCCCAGAGTCTTCTCTACTTCCCCACTTAACTTCCCTCATAGAAATATTTGATAAAGCTTAAAATAGTTAGCTGTCTTTGTATCTAAGTGTTAAGAAAGATTCCCTCTTGAAAATAAGATTTTCCAAATGCTGTCATTCATAATGATTCTCTTAATTACACTGAATCACAGAAAAACTACCCAACTTCCTCAATAAAATGCAAGTATTTAAAACAATATAAAAAAATTAAGTACCTAGTATTTTCCTGATGGCTAAGAATAGAAATAAAAAGTATAGTCCCTGCCCTCAAGGAGGTTACAATCTAATGGAGAAAGACAAAAGAAAAATGGAAATAGAAAATCATGATGCCTTTGACTGAGTTAGGAAGGCATGGCATGTATATTATATCAGTTGTCTTATCATACTCTTTTGATGTTCAAATACACAAGACTATAAGACTGAATGATAAATAATAATAATTAACATTATTAAAAATAGCTATGCTTCATATAGTGTTTTGGACTTTACTTATTCTTTTTATTCTTTTTGATTCTTTTGATCAGAGGTAGCAAAGTCTTCAAGAGAAATTTATTTAAAAAGTCATTGACAAACATAGTGGTGAACACCTTTCCCTGCTACTAGAAAGGATAAAGCTGGCATATCTCTTGACTTCAGGTGTATAGAACTGAAATGAGCTAAGAGATTATTACCCATGCTAAATTTAGTTTAAATCTGATGAACTCCTAGAGTTAAAAAAAATCATAGGATCATATGAAAAAATCAAGAGTGGTCCAGATTATGAAGTATTTTGAACACCAAACAAAAGCTGGAGATGATACAGTAGAACTGAAATTTTCATGTAACTGGGAGGGGTAGTGTCAGGCATGATCAGATCTGTGCTTCAAGAAGATTCATTTCTTAGCAGTGTGGATGATAGATTGTACTGGAAAGAAATTTGAGACAAGGAAACCAACCAGCAAGATATTGCAATAAGCATGAGATGATGAGAACCTGCATGGAGGTGATGACAGTCAGAGAAAATAAGGATGCGTGTATGAGAGAGGTTATGAAAACAAAATCCACAAGACTTGGCAACAGATTCTATATAAGAATGAGAGAGAAGGTGAAGATTTGAGAAGAAAACCTCTAGGTTGCTACCCTGAATAACTGAAACAACGATGGTGCCCTCATCAATAATAGAGATGTTCAGAAGAAAAAGGGTTAGGAGGAAAAATAAGTTCAGTTTTTTGGACCTATTGGGATGGACAAATAGATTTTCAATATTAGAAATCTAGATTGATTTCAAGAGTGTTAATAATTTTCTTTTCTATAAAATTATTATATTCTATTATATTTTCTATAAAATTCTGTAAAAATCTATTGCATGTGGTCACCTCACAGAGTTTTTTTCAAACATTCAAAAATTCTATGAAAATAAAGTAAAACCCAAAAATACTTGGTGTAAAGCAACCAGAATCACCCATAATTAAAACACTGCCTACAGTTTAGCTGATCTATATATATTGATGCACTGTACCTATTATTTTATATTTATTTTGATTATATACATATCACACACATATACATATAGAACCATTTGTATATGGGGGAAGTATATGTATAATCTTCCCTAATAGAATGTAAGCTTCTTAAGTCAAGAACAATTTTGTTTTTCGTCTTTGTACTTCTAACACTTAGCACAATACTAGGAGCATCACAGGTATGTAATAAATGCTGATTGATCAATTGATCTTCCCTGCATTCGTTTCTTATCCTCTCTATAAATTTATAAATTATGGATTGTTACCAATTCATTTGTGCATTTTGTCCAAGTATTTAAAAAATACTTATTGTTGAATTGACAGTTTCAATTACACCAGAATCATTTGGAATATTCCCCATCATTTATAAATGGGGCATATAATATCCAATATTTCTTGACCATATTCTTCATAGAAAGAAGATACTGTTTTTACATATTCCAAGTGGTTGAATATAATATGTTAGAATTCAACCCTTGATATAACCCTCTTAAGTAATAATTCAAAAGAACAATGTAGGCTAAATTTGACTTTATCTTTAGCGTAGTAAATGGTCATGTTCCCAGAGCTTAGACTTTTCTATACTTCAAAGATCCTTAAAATCCTTAAAATTAGACTGAAATATGGAGAAACCAACTTGCCAAAGGGTGTTTAGAAGTATTCTTCCAATTTCAAAGGTAGTGTACCAAATAATATCTATACTACAGCACCCAAACTAAAACATCAGGTCAGACCTGATACTACTATTTTTTACAGGTTTAAGCCAAATTATGGCACTGATGTAATCAGCTTTTATCACTCTTCATCAGCATTTTTAAGACCCTGCTTCTTCATTCTCCACAACCTCTACAATAAGTACCCAATACCTCCCAGCTTTCCTCTTGTTTGCTAAAAGTCCTCATTGCAAAGGACCTACTGATCCCAGACAGAAATTTACAATCCAGATGTCCTCATTTCTCCAAAATTTATCATTTCATTCTTTATAGTTTTACTGTTCTTCTATGTGCTTTTGAATACTATTTTTAAAAAGTGATGTGTATAATGAAAAATGCAATTAGTAAGGCAGGAGATTTTGAAGAAGTTGAGATTTTGAGCAATGGGAAGAGGCTCATTATATTTCAAGTCTCATCATTTAAGTCACTGACTAGTCCTGCTATATTTAAAAATAAAAATAATAACATATTTAAATGAGTAATTCATTTCTTTATTTACAAAATAATTTACAAATATTTACAAAATTTACAAAATATTTACAAAAATAAATTTCTTTACAATATCTCTGAAATAGGTAGCACAAGTATCATTTTTTTCTCCATTTTACATCTGATGAACCTAAGGCTTTGAGAAATTAGTGACAACTATGACTACTTTTCTAATAAGCATATGAGATAGGATTGAACCCAGTTCTCCTGATTCTAATCCAGTCTTCTCTGAAATATGCCATCTGAAATCTATCTGGACTAATTCCTGAGACAATTCCTTAGAGGTCAGTTTCCTAAATAGCATGCCAATTTAACCCTTTAACAAAGTCTCCTGTAAACCAATTACATTAGTGACAAGTGAAATTAGTCAGTTTCTGGGGTTGCCATACCACCAAATTTCCATTAATAATTTGAATCAATGGTGCATAATCTAAAATTGTTATTTCTTATGCCTGTGGAAAGACTGTTTCTTTGTCTTTCATCCTTGGTTTTTTGTTTTTGTTTTTCTAAAATAAGCCTGTTGTATTAATGGCTATATTTCCCTTTACTTCCCTATTCTTCTTTGTATATGATACCAGAGAGAAGGGAAGTAGATTAGACAGTAGTGGCAGTATATCAGACAGTTGAGGACAATTTTCTCTATGTATATACCTACAAGTGCAGGGAAAAGAACTGAATAGATTAATTATGAATGCTAATAACCTGACACTTGTAAAATGGAATAAAGGTAATATGATGGTATAAAGATGACATGAATGAATAGAGAAAGTTGAATTCGGTAGCAGTGTTACCTTTTCTTCATCTCATGGATGTTGAAGTTGTCACTTCCAAATCTCAATGTGTAAATGTGCTCTGAATATATAATACTGAATGCAGAAGAACAAGGTCAAGACAAAAGTCTGAACATTTCCTATGCTTGAGTTTCACATCTGACATCTATCTCCCTGGGGACACAACTTTTTAATTATTATTTATAGATCATCTTTCTGCTAACCACCTGAGAAGTGCAATTATCACCCTGAAATGCAGTCTGAAGAATCTTATTTTTTTCTGAAATGGAAATTTTATATTGAAGAAAAGACGTAGACATACAATTCATGACTATGGGCTTCTTGACAGCCAGGCAAAGATATATGTGTCCAAAATGTGAAAACTACTTCATAATTAATGATGAAACTTGGGTCATTTTTTAAGAGGAAAAACAGACCCAAATTTTACATTTTCTCTTAAGATTAACATTTCCTACTCTCTTTACTACAGTTAATCATATTATTGGACTCAATTTTTGCCCTTCTTACATTCTTGGTCCTGAGTGTGAGGTGTCAAAATGAGTAATTTTTGTGAAATTTAATAGTGTAAGATACACATTTCTTCGCTCTCCCACATTTTTATTGGCTCACTATTCCCCACACACTGCCATATTAGATAAATAGACAGCAGGAGTATGAACAGAGGTCTAGCTACCATTCAAAAAAGGCTATAAATTACCACTGAGCACTAAATACCAAATATGAAAGTCTTATTTTTTGTTATAAAACTTGTTACTCAAAATGGCATCAATCTGCACAATTGACCTTTGATGTGACAAATGCAGCATTTTTGGCAGGGTGAGCTAGTGGATACAACTTTAAAATAGTAATGAGAATATTTAGGTCTCATATCCAACATCCTGTAAAATGAAAGGCAACCATACCCATCAGAAGCTTGAAGTAAAAAACACATCGAAGATGGAGTTTAGGGCAGGATGAGAAGGAAAAAAATATATAGATGATTTAAGATTATTTGACAATATTATAAAGGAAAACATTGAAATATTAGATAACTGCTCAATGTAGTGACTGATCCTGATTTGAATTAACATCTGTTTAAAGGTCTCTAAATTGTAGAATGAAGCACACATTTTCACACATGGACCAGGTGCTAATATACTGTGCTTAGCTAGACTTCATTGTTACAAGAGAGGGTTCTTTTTGGCACAAGAGAGTGCCATTGGAATGTCAAAAGCACTTATTAAGGCATCTAGGTGACATAATAAAAGTGGCATAAGACTTGGAATCTGGAAGACTTGAGGTCAAATCCCACCTCAGTCATTTACTAGCTTTATGACCCTTAGCAAATCATTCAACTCCTAAAGTTAAATGCAGCCTCAATGTCCTCATCTGTAAAATGGAAAGCGTGATAACACCTAATGCAGACTTGTTGTGAGGAAAAAGTGATATATTTATAAAGCACTTTGTAAACCTTAAAGTGTTATATAAATGCTAGCTATTATTAGTATGATTAATTACCTACTATATGGTAGACATAATGCAAAAAAATAGCACCAATAAAATATTTTAATGAGAAAAGTGGCTACGAAAAGGGAGAGTGCTACCTGAAATCTTAGCTGCAAATTGTTCTGTGACTGCAAATTCACTAATATCCTTGTGTTTCATTTTATCTGCCTATCCACTGGGGGCAGCAACATAATGGCAAGATTCAATCTATTGGTCTTCAAAGAAAATACTTTATTTTGTTTTGTTTTTATTTTTCTGGCAGTATTATAAGTAGCACCTGAGTATCTGTTAGTACTTTAATCTCCCAACAAAGGTTTCAAATAGAAACAAGATCGAGCACATCTGCTATCTTATTATCTTCTTTATTCACTTATTGGAAATACTTATTTTACCCAGTTCTACATCAGAGCCTTTAAAGCCTTTTATAACACATTACCTTTTCCCTCAACACACAAAAAAGAACCCTCTTCTGTTTTTTTTTTTCACATTAAAACCTTTCTCACTCTACCACTGACATCATTTTTTTTCTTCATTGCTCCCTCCCTCATGAAATATTTTTTCCTGGTTACCTGGCAGTATTTTGATTCAACATAGACATTCGTTATTTACTATGTTAAAGTTTATATGCATTATTTAATTTGAGTTTCACAATAATTCTGAGTGGCAAGTATTACAGACACAGCTATACTCATGTTTTAGATTAAGAAATTATGGCTCAAAGTATTGAATGCCATGATCATATTCACATAGCTAATAACCCAAATGAGATTTAATACAGGTTTCTTGATTCTTGATTCCCTCCAACACTATACCTACAATTCTATGATGCCACTGAACTACAAAATGTTAGAACAAGGAGTATCTTAAATATCATCCAACTCTTTTCCATGCACATGACTCCCCAAATTCTATAGCTAATCCTAATTCTCTCCTATATAATAGTTTTGTATTGCCAACTTTCTATTATCACCTGAAAGCCCTATACATATCTCAAATTCAACATGAAATGTAATGTGTATACATATATATATATATAATATGCGTGTATTTTTGTGTATGTGTGTGTTATATATATAATTGGATATTATATGCATATTATATATAATGGATATTTTATGTATTATATATAATTAGATATTATATGTATATAATGTGTCTGTAGATATACATAATCAATATATAACATACATATTATGGATAATATAATATAGTAAACATATATATGTATATGTGTGTGGGGTAAGCCACTGGAACATAAGAGAACTGAGACAGTCTTTTCTCTCAAAGAATTCACATTCTAATAATGGAAGAAGACATATAAAATAAGCTTTAGCTTTACAGCAGATTCAAAGTCCACTTGAAACTTAGGGTCTAGTAGGCAAAGTAGCAGAATAGAGAATAAAGCCCTATTACTTTGGTTAGCAATGTCAGAAAAGATTGAACCCAATCACTGACTGTTGGGAAAAGAGTAGTAAGCACAAGGATTCTGGATTATCTCTGACAGAAATGATAATGGGTGGAATGGAGGGGCTGTGAACACATGGTAGGAACTTGGGACAAAGAGAGAGGAAGACAGGAAGGGTTCCCAGAAACCTCTTTCCATTGGTTAGTGTGTTGGGTAAGGAAACAAAAAATTCCTTGGCTTCCTTCACCTTCACTAATTGTGTTGATCTATCATGGGACCCACTGAACAAAACTTTGTTTTATTTGTTTCATAATAAAAAAAAAATCTTTCCCTTAAACTTTCCCATTCCTCTTGATGTTACCACTTTCCAATCACTTATGTTCTTAACCTCTGAGTCATTCTCAACTCTTTATTCAACTTCAATGCCCATTCCTAATTAGTGGTCAAGTCTAATTAATCTTTCCTCTACCCCACACTTCTTGCATCTACCACTTTCTCTACTTACATGATTTCTCTTCTAGCTCAGGTCTTTATTATCTTTTGTCAGTACCTTGCTGATAGTTTCCTCATTTGTCTTCCTGCCTCCAATCCAACCTTCACCCAGCTACCTAATTGATATTTTTAACACTCAGATCTAGTAATAATTTCCAACCTTATCAAAAAATGCAAAGTCTTACAGTTAGAACCCTCCTCACTCTTATATTATTATTTTCTGTACTCTTTCTCTTTCAATGGTGCCTGATAGCTACTCACCATACATGACATCTCTCAGCTCTATGCCTTTATCCATGTGATTCTCCACATCTGGAATGTACTCTCTCCTCAATTTTATACTCAGCCTTGTACTCAACCTCAACTTCTTACTCAACATTATAGAATATTTTGCTTCCTTTAAACAGTAGCTTAGATGGCATCTTTTTAGAAGGCCTTCTCTGATCCAAGTATTAACACTCTTTCCTTGAAATTATTTTACATGAACTGATATAAATTAAATTAAGAAAAGCATAAAGACAATATATACAATGAGTAAACAATGCAAATTGGGAAAAATCATCAACAACAGCAGAAAAACAACAAAAAATAAATGCTTTGAAATTGGTGCCGAGAGACATGAGAATATATCTTCCTCTGATTCTGTTGTTTAGATTTGGTAATGTTTTTACTTCTATATATGTGTTGCTTGAGAGGTATATGAAGGAAAACCCTCCCTATCCCATCCCTACTTCAGAGAAGGTACATATATCCTCTGCTTTATGATAAAAGAATACCTTTGATTGTGAACCAGAATTTGACTGATATGTGAAGGGGGGTAACGCTGTTCTTCAAGCCTCTCTTTTTTTGCAAGCCTTATTATATAAATATTTTCTGAACTCGGAGGAGCCTATAAGGTAAATGCTCTTTCCCCTACAGGACCAAGTCTATAAGCTTATAGACTCCTTATAGTTACTATAAGCTAGATTTCAGGATGGGATCACTCCCTATTTGTGTCTTCTTTCTTTTGGTATAGGACCTTGTATCTCAAGTAACCAGCCATTGACTACTGAATATAATGCAACAGAAACATGAAGGTGACAATGGGTGACCAGTGGAGTGGGAAAGACTCCAAAAGAGTTATAGTATGGTACAGTAGATAGAATATTGATCTTGGAGTAAAGAAGAAATGACTTCATATCCAGTTCTATGTCATGTTTAGCAAGATAATCTCTCTCATCCGGAAAATAAGGGTGTGTGTGTATGTGGGGAGAATTGTTAAACTTAATGGTCTCTAAATTCTCTTTTATCTCTAAATTTATGATGCTAGAGAAATAAAGTGCCAGAAAGAAAAGGTCTCACTTGGCATTGATCAGGCTATGCTCAGTAGAATTGAAATGTAAAATAGCTAATGAACTTCCCTATTGCAAATGTATCAATGACTGATTATGATTCCATAATTTTTATTGCTTAGCAATTCCTTTCCGAGAGGGAATAAAACTGCCTGCTCCTTAATGAGCTCATGTTGTGCTCTCTGTAGCTGTGTAACTTCTGCCTTGACTGGAGAACACCACATAGACCAAAGCTAAAACTAGAACCGTTGGTCAGAAATCTAACTGAGATAAGGATTAAACAGAAACACTAGGAGCCTTGTTCCTCCTTGAGAAGACAGGTGAACCAAGAGTAATGAACACAGGCCAACCATGAAGGGGGGTAAATGGCAGAAGTGAGTGAAAGTTTCAATCCCCTTTGACCATAGCCTAATAATGTCTTGTTAAACTCTGAGCTACAACTGTAAAAAACAAACAAACTAACTAAAAAACCCCCGACGATTTTGTCAAGGAAGCAGATTGACCTCCCCCCACCACTGCCAGACCACCAACTCTATTTCGAACCCAGACACTGTCCAAAATAAAAACACTGTGCAGACAGAAGCCCTGTCCCCAAAACTCCATTTCCCCACCCATACTTTTTTATCTCTTCCTCCTGCACAACAGAATGTAAACTATTTGACAACAGGGGACTATTTGGCTTTTCTATGTGTATCCTAAGTGCTTGGTACAGTGTTTTGCATATAATAAGAGATTCATAAGTACTCGTTAGGCTAGATGATAGCACAATTATAGAGAACCTGAAAGTCAATCTGTTGTTTGTTATTGTTGTTTGTTGTTGTTGTGTCATTTTCAGCTATATCTAATTCTTCATGACCTCATTTGGGGCTTTCTTTGGCAAAGATACTGGAGTGCTTTGTGATTTTCTTATTTAGCTCATTTTACAAATAAGAAACTGAAGCAAATAGGATTATGCTCAGGATCACACAATTACTAGGTGTCTGAAGGTGAATTTGAACTCAGGTCTTTCTGACTTCAGGCTCAGACTCTATCCACTGTATCATCTAATTTCCATTTTACACAATTTGACTCTTAATAAATGTTTGTTATGTAGAATAAAGCCTCCTGATCTTCATAACAGAAAATTAAATTTATAAAAAGTTAAATTATTTATTTGAGATAAGGATCAAATAGTGACAGAACTATACTTCAATTCCAACCTTCAGTGCTCTTTCTACTACATTATGTTGCTTCTTTGGCATAGTACTATATTTCCTTATACTACAAACAACTATTCATCAAGGCTTGTGTGAGGATTGATAACTTGATAAGATCATTTGATTTGATATCAAGAGAAACCTAGGTTCAAGTCCTGCCTCTGACATTTAGCTCTGTCTTACACAGACATATGTAAGCAGATAGGAAACAGTATTGAATGAGAAGTCCTGGGAATGATCCTGAGCAGCATTGGATAGAGGAATGTCATAACATAAAATGCACTGGACAGATCTGTGTATTTCCATGTTATAACCCATAGTTGTTTTGTTTGTGTTCAATAAACTGTGAAAAATGGAAAATTGAGATTTGAATTACATTTAGGAGAGGTAGCAGCCCAAAATTGAAGGAAACACAACCCCAAGAAATTGCAATATGGTCCATCTGTCCATAGAGGTATGCTGAGAGAATATAGGGCATTGAATGATTCCATGTTCACATGGAAATTCAAGTAAGTTTTCCATCCATCACCACAGGAGGTACAGGAGATTGAACCCATTTGTTCATCCCAGATAATTATTCTCTCTGATCATTTATATCATTTTGTTTTTTAATTAAATGTTTTAATACTGGGTCTGTGATCCTTACCAGGTCTTTGACTAAGGTGATACACTGGAGTTGGGGAAAGGAAATTGAGGGTTAGATCGTGATTTGTATAAATTATTTAGCAAATTACTCCACACTAAATCTTGGTACAGAATTAAAGGATTCTAGATTTGAATATTTCAAGAGGATTTTATGAGCTTTGTGTTAAAAAAAAATAATGAGATGAAAGATGGCATAGTATAAAAAGCACTGAATTCAGGAATCAACAGATTTGAGTTCTTCATATGCCATTCAGGAATTGGATCGTCTTAGGGAAATTATTTCTCCTTGAGCCTGAGATTCCTCAAAAAAAATGGAGGAGGGGAGGGGAGTGGAAGAAAGAATAAAAATAATTCACTATATATCACATAGAGCTATAAGGAGAGCAAACTTAAAAGTGCTATATAGCTATAAGTTATTATTATTATTATTAACTATGAAATCTCAACACAGTACTTAGAAGCAAAAATGCGAGAGACATTGTTGAAAGATTACTTTAAGATAGATAACATAATTAACAAGCACAGAAAATGTCATAGTAGTATAAGGAAAACATTTAGTACTGAAGTTAAACTACAATTAATAAATTGGCCCTAGTATTTTAAAACCAACAACCACAATATGAAGGGCACAGGAAATTAGTAAAAGAGCTATTAGAGAGAGTGAAGGGTTGCTCTAACTTTTTTTTTGTTTGTTCAACCAAGTAAATATATTAGAAAGTATGCAAATGGTTTGATGCTCTACCATAGTCTGGTGTGAATCATCACTGAAAGAATAAGCTTTTACTTGTACTCATATTGTGCACATGACCAATTTACTTCATTACTCTATATTATTGCTGCCTCGTGGTATTGTGAAAATTTAATAAAAATAATAAACTTAGTGGACAAAGGAAAGCATTTTTATTATACCATTTCCAAAGCTGTAGTAACCTTGAAATTCTTGAATGACATGCTAGACTCAAGATTAGGATATTTTATAACATGTAATAACTTCCCTACTACCATTAATAAGTCTTAGTTGATTTTTTTTACTTAAAAACAGAAAGTGCCAAGTTGGCAATATATGAATTTGAAGATACTATATAGTTTTCAACTTCCTGATGGAGTAGGTTAGAAGGTTATACTGTAATTTACATTTCAAATGAAATTTCAAAATCAATCACAAAAAAGTAGCATTCTACTAGATATGAATATACAGGATTTTTATGTGGCATGTTAAATTTAAAAAAAAAGGATAGAGATGTTTGCTATGTTTACAATCCAATGTTATTGACAAAGTTGGCTCAATGGAGTTGTCAGAATTTACCAAGAAAAAAAAATGACCTCTGCATTTATCATCTCTAAAGGTTGCTTCTAATTAGCATCTAGAGATGTGTTATATGTGCTTCTTTAAAGGATATCAACACTCTAACTATGAGTACTGACATAGTATCTATCAAAGTCTCATGGCGCCTGCAATTCTGACAAAAAGCACTGCAAAGAACTGGCACGTACCACTACATTTGCATTTTTGCATCTCATTATGCACATAATTGCATACCAACACAGCAATTCTTCTTGACTATCTCAGAAAACATTATCAGCCACTTCTGAAATAAATGCTTAAATGTCAACAATTGACAAGCAAGAAAGGATGACCTTTGAAGGATCTCATCCTTTTGAAATTTGCCCTGGGATGACTTCCTTTTAAACTTTCTGTTTGTGTTTGATAACAGTAAAAGAACACAGTGACTATATGGATTGTATCAGAGTATGGCAAACAGTAAGGAAGTCAAAGAATTGTAAACATACAACCAATTTATCATTTCTACTAGCAGTCATTGAGGAGTGACTGAACATTTGCTATGACGATACTTAAAGGCTCTGAAATTTTCAAATAAGTGGACATTAACATTTCCTTACAATGAAATGTCTGTGAAATTATAGAGTGCATCCACATTAACAGCTAAAATGAGTTTATCCATGATTAATGTTATGACAAAGAACAAAACAGCCTTTCTTTACAAACATGCTACCCATTTTACACATTGTCACAAGGATAGTCTAAGTGTTGGACAAATATAAATAGCTAATGTAAAAATGCATAGATCCATTTACATATCCCCCCATATTCCATAACAATGTATGCCCTTAGTTGAAGTAATCTAATATGCTATTGTAATCCTCCATCCTCTCATCATCCCATTCCTAGAGTTACCTCAATTTGCATAGTGATTTGATGCACATTTTTCAAAGAGAATTAATCAATTTTAACTTAAATTGAAACTCTACAAAAATTGCTGCCAATGTCCAAAAATGTTAATCAATTTTGAAAATCTACATCATAGCTTGCATTCCAGATTTTCTCTTCAATCCACATCAAATAGGAATGATAGAAAATTATGTTAATATGTTCAACTGCTTGTTTGCTTGTTTGTTTGGTTGAGACACTGGTTCTGCTTCAATAAGAAACTAATGGCCTGTTTGGAATCTCCTCCAGTTTGCATAACTTTTTATAGCAGTGAGGAGCTCAGACATAAAAAAAAAAATGTCTGTCACCTCTAACATTTAAAGTTTAGGATTTCTATATAAGTGTTTAATTTTTCTATTGAAGAATATTAAAGTGTGATTTTGAAAAGTAATTGTTATTTTAATATTAAAAAAATTCCAAAGAATGTTCCCCAGTGAAAGAACAATTTCATTTGAGAAGCATAGCACTTAGATTTATTTTTCAAGTTCATCAAGAAAGGCTAGATGATGAAGAAAGATAATTTCAGTATTCTGAGCATATATAACTGAATAGCTCCCTTCAAAGTAAAATAGATGTTAGGATTAGAAGGAACTTTAAAAATAATTGAGTTCAAACCACACCTTTTCTTTTTTTTTTTTTTTTTTTTTTGCTGAGGCAATTGGGGTTAAGTGATTTGCCCAGGGTCACACAGCTCTTATGTGTCTGAGATCAGGTTTGAACTCAAGTCCTCCTGACTTCAGGACTGGTGCTCTATCCACTGCGCCACCTAGCTGCCCCGAACCATACCTTTTCAAGAAGAGGAAATGGGTCTGAAGAGGAAACTTGGGTCTAAAAGAGGTTCAATGATTAACAAGGTCACACAAGTTGTAAATGATAGATTTCTGATTTCAACTCAGTTTCTCTGAATTCATATATGATGTTTTTTTCAACTGTTATGTTTGACATTAGAAAAGTTCTAAGCCAATCTCCCCCTCAATGAAAAAACCTCTTTTTTTAACAGATGGCTATTATGTTCCTTTTATAATGCTTTAAGGAAAGGTAAGCTCATTGCCTCCCAGATGAGGCTATTCTACTATTAAGCAGCTCCATTCATTACAAAATTATTTCTCATGTTGAACTGATACTTTTGTTTTGTTTTAATGTCCATCTGTTGGCTTAACTCAGATTTGAAACACCATAGAACAATTTCTTTTTTTTTTCTATATAACAGCCTCTTACAAATTTGACATGATATTATGTTTCTTCTTAATCTTCTCTTCTCCAAACTAAACATCCCAGTTATTCTTTGTTTTATAACAAAAGTTTCCCTAAACTCTTGGGATATCAGGGGTTTCTTCTGGGTATATGCCAATTTGTCAATATCTCCTCTAACACACCATCAAGATGCTGAGTGCTTGTTTGTCTAATCAGCACAGCTTGCAAAAAGATTATTGTTGATTATGACCTGAAAATTACACTTTTATTAATACACTTAAAATTTGTGTTAAACTTTTTAATGACTACCTTTTTTGGTTCAGATAAAGTTTATGATAAATTAAAACCATTTCAATATTTTTTTAAAAACCCATGCAAGTTGGGGCAGCGAGGTAGCGCAGTAGATAGAGCACCAGCCCTAAATTCAGGAGCACCTGAGTTCAAATCTGGTCTCAGACACAACAGTTCCTGGCTAAATCACTTATCATGCATCATATAATATAGTTCTTTGTCTTTCCTATTTATTCCATTCTCCAGAATCTAAACCGTGAGAACAGAGACTATGTCAAATCTAAACTTTATACATTTCTAACACCTATCACAATCTACAAACAAGTAGATACACAATGCACAATTACTCTAAGACTGTAACAAGTGTCATACAATCATTAAGTGCAAATCCATTCAAAAAGAAGATGGTGAGAATAGATGAAATAAAAGCCTTATCTATTCTAAGTGGGAATCACTGCCCTTGGTTTCTTCTAATTTATACTGAGAGTAGTAGATGAACTTCCTTTTCTAGACATTAATTAGATCTAAAACTAAGCAAAATGTCAGTGCAGCAGTAATAAGACTTTTTTCATAATAGAAGCAATGAAGGCACATTTAGCACACCCATATGATTAGCACATCAAGGCTATTGACCAAGGACAATAAGATGTTAGGACCCTTTAAAACTACTCTATCCAAATCACAAATCTTTCAACACAGTAGTAGTGACTGGAGCTGTACAAATTATACAGAACCAGAACGGTCCTTTTTTCTGAGTTGAAGAGAATGCAATAATGTGTATTAAGGTCTCAGAAGTCAAAAAAGTGCATATGTTGAAGTCCCTAAGGATAAAAAATCTGTCTTCCACCCACACTCTTCCTCTCAAGAGACACACACTGTCCTCTTTTGTTTTAATGAGTTATCAACTAATGCATTTTATAGAAAGAAAAGTTAGCTTTGAATTAATAGGTGGGGAAAATGTTAAGTAAGAGAAAGGCCACTTACTTGGCTTAACTTTGCTGACTTGACTTATTTTTTCCTGACAATATATGTTCAGAAATGAATATATTATTTTTTTCAGTCAATGAATAGTTGAAACAAATATTTTGGGGATAGAACCACGTATGAAGACTAACATTCATCTAGATATAGAACATATGGCTGCACTTGAAGGTTGGTTTATAGAATTTTTAGCTAGAAGGGAAACTTAAAGATTGCTAATTCCAACATTTTCATTTTATAGATGAGGCAACTGAGTCTCACATGATGAAATAATATCTAGAAGATCTTATAGGATGCAAATTTCAAAATTTAAGTTTTAAGATTAAGATTTAAACCTAATCTTTTAAAACACATACACACACACACACACACACACACACACACACTCCTATATTCCTACTAGAGCAGTTTAAACTTTTCATCTCAAACAAATATCACTTTCAAGAATAGAGAGGAAAAAATGTCTTCACAGATTTTCTTGGAGTTGGTGGGGGGGGACCTATCTAAAATAGAACTTACACCTTGTGCTGATTACCCCTTTTACACATTCAATTACCAAGTCTTGTGATTTCTACCTTCAAACATCTCTCATGTACATTCATTCTCCTTTCCTTCATTCACTGCCCTAATTTAGGCTTTTGTGGCCTTGAAACTAGAGTACACTAAAAACCTTATAATTGGTGTCTTTCCATCAAATCTCAAATGACTATAACACATTTTTCTCAAAGCAGTCATGTCACCTCCTACTCAATAAAATATAAAGTCTCCTTCTTACCTCCAAGATCAAATATAGAATTCTTTGGTATGTAAAGTTCATCAATAACTTGACTCATCTTTTTTTACAGTTTTCTTACATATTACTTCCCCTCATATTTGTTATTGCTCAGTCATTTTTCAGTCAAATCTAACTCTTCACGACTCCATTTGGGATTTTCTTGGCAAAGATACTGGAGTGCTTTGTCATTCCTTCTCTACTTCATTTTATAGATAAAGAAACTGAGGCAAACAGGGTTAAGTAATTTGCCTAGGGTCATATGGCAGGTGTCTGGGGCCAGAATTTCATTCTGGAAGATGAGTTTTCCTGCCTCCACTTTATACACTTTACCACTTTGTTCCCCTCATGTATTCTATAATTCTCATGTCTGTCTCATTGCTCTTCCTCACAAATGGTACTCTACCTCCTGTCACTACCATCTTTTGCACTGACTCTTTCTTATGCCCAGAGTTCTTTTCTTCTTTAAATCCAGGTCTTAGAATTTCTAACTTTTTTTCAAGATTCAGTTCAAGTACCATCTTCTTTAGGAAGCATATCTTAGTCTCTTCAGCTGTTGATGTCTTCCCAATAAAGGTAAAGCTCCATCTACTTTGTGCTTTTTATCTACCTATTTATATTCATGTTGCAATCCTCTTTGTAAGCTCTTTGAGGGAAGGGATAATTTTCACTTTTCTTTGTATTCTCAGGGTTTAGCACAGTGCTTGATACATAGTAAATGTTTAATAAATGCACTTTAATTGGTTGACTGATGTAATAACCTTTATCTATTTCACTCTGAAAAAATTAATGATTGACAAAGTTCAAATTCCTAGTATTATAGATAAGGAAGAAAAATGACCTAAGATGGGGCAGGAATTGCAAAAAATCACATAGCAAGTGATCAAGCTAATGTAGAACTCAGATTCACTAGTTTCCTATTGAGTCTGTAACCTTGCGCTGTTTTCATTACATGCAACTATTTGAATATGTCTTTTTAAAACCCATGATCCTTATCTACAAGTCAAGTTTATTAAAAGAGGATCATTAAAACTTTATTTAATGTGCCCATAATGCTTACTCAGTATTTGGAACACAAAGAAATTATAATAAATATTGTTGCTTCACTAAGAAAATCAAAAAGAGGCAGATAGGCAGTACAGTAGTTAGAGCATCAGTCCCGGAGTCAGTAAAGTGGGTTCAAATTTTACCTCAGACCCTTACTGTATGACCCTGAATATGTCACTTAACCTTTGTTCACCTCAGTTTCTGCAATACTAAAATAGGTATAATAATACCACCTGCCTCCTAGAGTTATTGTAAGGATTACATGAAATAATAATTGCAAAGTACTCAGCACAGTTCCTCACATATATAAATGTTAGTTTTTATTAGTAAGAGTGGATTCATTGAAGTGCTGTTTGTTAGTTATTTCATTTAACTGCCGCAGAAATGCTGCTTGATTCAAGGAAAATCATGGGGCATTTTATTTCAAGGTTATGTGTTACAAGTATTACTGTTCACTATATATTTTTCCATACTTCAGAAGCTTGACCAAATTCTATTAATTCATATATGACACCATTTCCAAGATTTATTTTTCCTTTCATCACATGGACTAGGCAACCTCTAAGGTCCCTTTCAAGCCAAGATTCCTGGATATCTTTCAGCTTTTGTACATGGTGGAATCACCTAACAATTAGACATGGTTGCCACTGACACATGATAACATATCGTCTTCTCGGTTACACAAGTCACCAGCAGTTACTCTGTTTGTTTTGTTTTAAATCTTGATATATGCTATTTCCATAAAACTGAGATCAGAATTGCATGCATAGCACTTCATATGTTGATCAAACCATAAAACCATTTAAAGTACATTTGAAATCTAACATAAAAAAGTGTTATTGTTTAAGATGATGCCTGAGTAGAATCCAGTTGACAAAATGCTACATTTCCTTTCACTTCTCTTCATGATAAAATGGATGTCAGCTGTTATAATCACATTGCATTGTATAACCACATTACAAAAGGAAATTTGTTGCATGAATGGTTATAATTTAAATTTACTGTAACTGACAATATTGAGATAGCAAAATCAGTGGCAGCTGTTGGGCCAAATCTAAGACTTTGAGTTGTGCTGCCTGCCTTGCCTTCCCTTCATAAAATGCACATGTGTGAAATTTTACAAGAGTGAGGTATGTGGGAAGCACACTAATACTTACCATATCATATTATTTTTCTCCATTAAAAATAAAAATTGTTCTATAATCATGAAGATAATAAGATCAGAAATTTAGAATCAGAAGGCACCCAAGAAACCATAAAATCTAACTCTCATTTTACAAATGAGGAAACTGAGACTCAAAAGTTAAAGAAACTCATTCAATGTTATATGAGTCGAAAGTAGCACAGCTGGGTGTGGATTCAAGCCTTCTGTCACCAAGTCTAATTCTTTTTAATGGAAATATAGTTCTAGATTGAGTTCTATAAGTTTTACATTATTCTTAGACTTTAACTTTTAACATTAACTGAAGATTGGACTTGAGTTTATAAATTTAGAGATATTTGCCTTCCTCCTTCAATAAAAATATGAAAAATTGAAAAGAGAATAATACACAGCAACTTACATTGTGCCCAAGTGACTATTGACTATTTTCCAATCAAGAACCAAGGATTGGGACAGAATAGTTATTTTTTAGAAAAACAAAAACACTTTATTATCTAAGCATAAATGTTCTTTTGAAAAAATAAAATTAATTTGAAGAGGTATTCATTTGTTGATTTTTCTTTTTCTTTATTGAAGTTCTTTTAAAGTAATAGATTCTTTTCTCCCACAAACATTTATCATTGCATTTCATTGGGATGCTGTATATGTACAGTTCATGTACTGGACAATTTAACATGCCAGGGTCAAGTATGATGTCCACAGCAGCAAAAAGAGCAAGAACTGACAAGGTTCAAAATACAGATTATGACTTTGTGGAGACATGGCATGTCATTCACCCAGGTTGAAAATGGAAGTATGTTTAGATGCCTTAATCTTGACTCATATGTGAGCTACTATGTTAACAGTTTTGTTGCCCATTCTGCCCTGGCTTGGGATTTAAATAAAAACAAATTACAGGTCTTAACAGTGATAGATGGACTGCTTTTACATTTGTGTGGAGTATTTTTGCTTTAAGATTAAAGGCTTATACATTTATCTGCATAAACTAACCCCTGGAGTAGGGTACTGCTGACATTTTCCAAGAAAAATGAATATCCTAACTTATTCCAAAGAGAAGACTTGGTATTTGTATGGCCAGAGTGACCTTTGCAAGTGCCCT
This sequence comes from Myrmecobius fasciatus, assembly GCA_023553655.1. NCBI lineage: Eukaryota > Metazoa > Chordata > Mammalia > Dasyuromorphia > Myrmecobiidae > Myrmecobius > Myrmecobius fasciatus. The sequence goes on along the minus strand of JAJPUD010015675.1, from coordinate 10,295 downwards.
TTCAGATTAGGTGCACTACATGGAAAATTGTGCTCTTACAGTACTCCATAAATCATACCTACCAATTTTCTTTAAAGGGGTATGTAAATATCAGTGTACCAGGTGGGTAAACAACACTAACCTCGTACAAATGGCTTGAAAATTGAAGAAAAGCACCTTATTTTGCTGCTGAAATTGCTTTTGAAGCCCAGCATCAGGGGTTGGCTTGTAGAATATGTGAAATGATTTGTGCACTGGGAATAGAAAATGGGTTGATGATAACCATACTCGACACAGTTCCTATATTTCTGAGTTTTTTCAATGATCAAAGATATCATTGGCATATGTTACTTTTCCTTGTGAATTCCAAATGAATGTGAATTTCAAATGACATAGAAGTAGATCCCAGTTAGTGCAAGTAATGAATTCTATAAAACAATTACTTTATTTCAACTTGAACAACATATTTCCATTGGGCTAGAACAAATTACCATATTTTCTATGTAATTATAATTTCAAATAGTGCAAATTTGAACAACTTGACCATTTCATGGAATTCATTTTTCACATTAACTGGGGCCTAATTGTATCCAAAATTATCAGAGAGCTTTTGTCTTGCATTTCTTATTTGAGTTGATTAATATGAGTTGTACAGCTTCATGTGTCTTCTTGTTGAGTCATATATTAAAACTTAATTTAAAATCTACATATTTTCTAGCAAAGGATAAAGGATAAAATTATTGTGGGTTTTGAAACTTCCAAAGTCTTGGGATTAAATCAGTGTTTGAAATATTTTATACCTCTGAACTTAACTGAAGCCTTGGATGCCATAATGAACTGAAGTGTGAATGTGGAAAAGTAAAGGACATTCAGATATCCTTGGTGTAGATTCAACAGGCTGAAGTGACTTTTGCTATACATAATTCATGGGGATGTCCTGAAACTCATATTTTGTGTACTTTTCATGAACTAGAAGCCCTTTGTTTTGGTGTCATTGAGACATGCTGGAGTTCATAGCAAAGAGAACTTGGCTTGTCTACATTAGATCTTCTGTAGCCACTCTAGCATTTCATCATCTAAAAAATTCTAAAACTTAAAGTTTCTCTCTTTAATCAATTAAGGAAACAACTCTTGAAATTTATGGGAATTTTTTATGTTAATGAAAATGCCATAAAACATTTCCAGTTACTGTATTAAGTTCAGGGGATATCAAAAATTGCAAAAGACCATTTCTGCTTTCAAAGAGCTTACAATCTAATGCAGAGAATTTACTGACTTGTATCAGTGGAGGAATTTCCTCAACTGGGAATTCCCCTATATCAATTTAAAAAAAAAAACATACTCAAACCCCTATCCATATTTCTCAAATGGATATTTTTTTTCAAAATCAAAAATTTATTACTTATTTTTATGTAATCAAAGGTGTACAGGTGAAAATAAAACAAAAAATAATCTCAAAACTTATCCCTTTGTAATTATTTTCTTTAATTTTTTGTTAATAAATCCTAGTCAATCTATGTTTAATTATGCCACAAATTGGTATGATTTCTAAGAAACAGTGAATACTATGACCTGAATTTTCATTATGGTATTATATAAGAAAAAATATTAATACTACAAGTTGCAATCCATCAATAAATACTTATTAGGCACCTTCAATGTATCATAAATAGGACTTGAAACTGGGTCTTCATTTCAATGCCAGATCCCCCCCCCATACACACACACACACATATACACACACACAAACTATATCACAAGGCCTTTTGTTTATCTGAGAGTTGTATATGAAAAATAAGTTATACCTCCATTTTGATCTCAAATAATTTGATAGTAATTCTATTTTTTAGAAAAGGAAATTTTTTTGAAATCTTAGAAATTTTCTAATATCCACATTTTGTCTTTTTATTAGAAAATAGTTTTCTTCAAAAATAACTTTGCTAGAAAAATTAACTATATTACCACCATGCATAGATGGAATTATAAGTTTCTAAGGAAGTTATTGCAAGTATTATTATCATCTGTAATAATTTTATAATGAATGTCATCTCATTGATGCATTTATAATCATTAATGATGCAAATGACAAACCCATGCCTTCTTATCAATAATTTCAATGTGAATTAGTGCTCTCCCAGTCCACACTGATTATATTTGAGATAGGACCATCATTTCCTTGATATACCTTCTTTCCTCCCAGTATTAATATGGGGATGCTTTAACCAAAAGAAGAAAAGGCTTTCCCTGAGACCCATTACCCCTACCTTCCTTAATATAGTTTTCTAGTTATCTAATGGAATAAAACATCTCAGGCATGAGTATCTAGGTCCCTCAATCTTGATGGATTTCTGAAGATCAAAAGAGTTTTTATATTTTTCATCACATCCATCCCTAATAATAAGACGCATTTTTATATGGAAACAAGAGAGTGGGAGTGGTGGTGGGAGTGGTGGGAGTGGTGGGAGTGGTGGAGTTGTATTCAGAGAAAACATGTGCCACTCTATCCTTACTTGTGATATGGCAAATTAAACTCCTTTTGTTAATTGTTCAATGACCTGCCAGTTCTTTATTTCATCCCTGGACTAAGAGAATATGGACACTAGAGCTACTATCAGCCCCATTCTTCTTAGGACTTCCTTTACTTACACTATGTACTACAAAATAATAGACCATTATTTTCTAATTGTTTAAAGTTCCTCATTGAAAATATCTTTTATTCTCAAAAAATTTTAAAAGTTCCATCCCTGGTACAAAACTGGGCATGTAAAAGATCAATAAATATTTGTAGATTGACAATAAATGTCCTCTATTCCAATTTTAAAATACTGTATTCTCTTTACCAAATTGATAATTCCTATAATAAGGTCCATACTTTTATAAGGAATTAAATAAAGATGAAGTCTAGCTATAGAATTATGATGGTAGGTGAAACCAAGATTAATATGAGTTATAGGTTTATGATCACTGGTGAATATAATAACCATGTAAAGATAATGAAAACTTTTGCCTAAGAAATAACAAAAATAGCTATCAGAATGTTTAACATAAGCCAAAATAAAATTAAACTTTGCTGGCTCCTTAATTGTATGCTAAAAAAAAAGTTTCTGCATTGCACTTATATTCAGTATATTGTGTGTATGTTTTGAACATTCAGTCAAATGGCTCTCCAGGCTTTCACCATTTTTGAAGAAAATTAAAAATTCAATTAGTTTGATTTGTAAGTAGAAAAGAAAATTGGTAACCAAAACCCTCAGTGTTCAAATAATATGAAAACATAAATAAAGAATTCCTTTTAAGCTCAATTTGTCTCCTCACTGAATGTTATAAATACATTATAATTAAGAGTGCTAGACCTGACATGCAAAAATAGATGATGCCATGATTTTAGTTTCATTGACATTTGCAAATAAATTTTACTTATGTGGCTTTAAAAAAAAAGGTGATCAGAATATAAAGCAACATGATCTATGAGCTTTGATCTAGCCTAATATTCCATGCTTGTCTCTGATATAAATAAAATCATGATTTGTCTTTGACTTAATTTAGTAATAATAGAAATTTTGAGCTTTCAAATATGTGTATGTTTGTATGTGTATATGTATAGATATACACACACACATACTTTCATATAATCTTCTTTATGTAATTCTAGGTGTCAACCTATGATCATTCCTTTCTGTCATATCAACAGGCCATCTTTGCTTCCTATTATACAATTCTTTTATAATATCCTTTACTCCTTTTCTTGGGCATTTCTCATGGGTTATCTATTACAGTTATCACTCACAACAACCACATACTTCTTCATTGCCATTTGTTTGATAATTCATCTTTAGTTCAAGGGAGAGGGGGAAGGACACTGGAATTTCATGTTTTGCTGACATATGTCAATGAAGAAAAAAATGTAAATATTTTAAAAATAGGTCTTTGCTTTCATAGAAACTTAGAGTAACTAAAAGAGTTTAGGGATTTTCCAAAAGTCTTATCTCTTCCTCCTTTTTCACTCTCAGCCTAGTTTAGTATCCAATTATGCTGTCTGTCTGAAATATGAATACTGTTGAACAAGCTCTACAAGAGCATTCAGAGAAGGTCTCCAAACACATGATAAAGCTGGGAAAACAAAAATTCTTTATCCATTTGAAATTTCTTGCATAAATGGATAGGCTAAACTGCTTAAAAATTAGAGATTTCTTCCAGGAGGCACTTCAATACCCTCATGACATTGTCATAAAGAAACATGAACCTTTAAATATATATATATATATACATATATTATAATTGCATGCTTGTTTCTATCAAAACATTAAAAGTATTTATCTTATATATTAAAATTGTGCTGATGACTAACACAGCCAAGAAAGACTATGTGAGAACATATTTCATCACAGATCAGCAAGTTAATTTTACCCAGATGACATACTTGTAATGGCAACATGGGAAATATCAACTTACTTCTAAAAAAAGAGAACAGATAGCATTCAATTCAATTATTATATATAGATATATATGTGTGTGTGTGTGTGTGTGTGTGTGTATATATATATATATATATATATTAAGCCTCTACATGCATAAGGCACTGTGCTAAAAGAGAGAGTTATAAATGCAAAAACAAAATGATCCCTTTTCTCAAACAGCTTAAACTCTACTAACAGGAAGGCTAGAGCTGTTACAAATAAAAAGGAAAATTTAGGAAGGTGACAGGTAACTGGAAACAGAGTAAGAGTGACCTCAGTGTTCATCTTGTCTCAGATATTTCCTATCTGTATGACCTTTTACCTTTCTCAGTCTCAGTATTCTGTATAAAATGGAGGTGCTAATAGTACCTTTTTTCTTTCTCCTGATGATTTCTGTCTGTCTCTTTCCCCCACCTACACACAAATACACACATATATGTGTATCTATATCTAGATATATATGTAGTTATATATACACATATACATTTGTGGGAAAAATTCACTCAAGCAGTAATACAAATAAAATTTTGATAAAAATTGTAAAAAGTAGAGATAAGGAAAGAGAGTTTTCCAGGGATGAAGAAGAACATATTTGTTAGAGCCCTGAGAAAATAATCAGGACAATTATAATTTAACTCTACTCTTTGATTCTAGGACCCAACACCTTACAACCTGATGTTTTAGGTAGCCTGAAAACAACCATTAAATCAAATCATAAGATCTTAGGAAACTGAGACTGGTGAAGACTATATTAGGAATCCCCAGACCATTTATAAAATTTCCCCTCATTTCCCTATTTTCTCACTATTAAAATACAGACATAAGGGCTCCTTGGAGCTTCAGGCTTCCATAGTGATCTCTCTGGTGGACTGGGAGAAAATTAATTGTTACAAAAACTATTCAATTTGTCCCTACTTCCTGCACAGTAAAATAAAATCTCTATGCCTAACACTCAAAACCCTATACATTCTTGCCTTAGCCTACTTTCCCAGCTTCATCAGACACTAAGAAACCATGTTGTGTAATGGCTAGAGGGCTGGAAGACAAAACTAGATAGAAACCAGGAATATCTGAGTTCAAGTGACACTTTTCACACATATTGCCTGTATGATCCTGAACAAGCACACAGAATAAACTTATGTCCCTTGAATATTTTGGTAGCCGCAGTATATATACGTCTTTGCTCATACAAATATGAGGCACAATAGAATGCCACAAACTTCACTTCCAGTTTAATTTATAGTCAGCCTTTAAAGTTAAACTCAAACATTACCTCCTCCATGAAGCTTTCCTTGATTTATTCCTATCATCTTTGATTTTTATAGTGCTCTGGATTTCTCTCATGGCTTTATTATGAATTGTTTTGCATTATATGCATGTATATGTATATATATATATATATACATATATATATACATGCACACATATTTATATATATGTATATGTGTATATACTTTATTTCCTACCTATCTGCTGTTCTGCTATCATCATTATTTCCAGAAAATCATCTTTGTGTAAGATCACATCAACTCTGAAACTCAGATCTCCTCAGTATCTCCTATCCATGGGACCCTCTCTCTCTTTCCCTCTGATTGAAAAGATTGGAGGGTAGACATTGGAGAGCTCTTCCTAGATCTTCTGTTTTAAAGAGAGAGCCCAGGGATTTTGCTTGATTACTCATTTCTCAGCTATATGAAATCATCATATCCTTTATGCATGTACCTAGTCACCTTCTACCCCTTTCTGCTCCCCCAACCCCTCTTTTTACCTTCTTTTTCTGTGCTATCTTTTCTCAGTAGCCTGAGTTCCTTCAATACGGGGACTCTCTTGTCTTTCTTTATATCTCCAAAATTTAGCACAGTGCCTGGCACATAGGAATTACTCAATAAATGTTTGGTGACTAGCTCATTTAACAAATGAGTTAATAAAATATATTTTATATTGTGTGTGTATCTATATCTATATCTACATAAATTTAATAGATATGTGACTGTTTGGTGATGTGGAAAGACTACTCATCCTGAAGTTGAAGGACATGGGTTCAAATTCTACTTTTAATCATTACTACCTGCGTGACCATTGTCAATTCACCTTTTAGAAATCAAATTTTCCTCATGTAAAATGAATCTCTGAAATGTCATCCATTTGCTATGATTTTAATGAGCATGTACATATAGAAAGGGTGGTAATAGATTGATAGGTTTTAAATAAGATTTTTGAAACTGCTTAAAATTGCCCCCCAACCCTTTGTTGAGTCAATATTTAAGTGAGGCACCAATGTGTTGCCTTTACAAAATTTCAATTTAAACTAAAGTCAGGCTGTCATGTTTGTTAATATAGAAACAAAGTATGAATTATTTCAAATAGCAAAAAGAAAACCTACAATCAGTGTTGTGGTAGAAAACAAAGCTGCATAACAAAATATTGCTGCAGCTACAAAAACTAATAAAAAATATACTGGCCTTGAGAGCAACATTCTATTACTGTTTTTGAAGCAAAGATTGGTTTTATCTCTAGTACTACATGCATATTCCATCGAAATCATTTTTCAAACTTAAGGAAATCTTTGTATTACTTCAAGGAGCCTGGAGAGGAGTCTATGCAATTCATTATGGTGAAATGACTCGTGTAAGGGTCAATCAACAGCTGAAATTATGTTGGATTGGAGTTTTACTTTCTTTTCATTCTTTGCCACGGGCAGGGAGGCTTCTAGGAAATGGAATGGTCACATGCTAAGCACATAGTAGATGGATAGGAGATGATACAAATAAATAATCCATGCTGTGGTGATTTTAGAAATGAAAATGAGTAGTTTTACTCATTGTTTTATGCTCTTAAGTCAATATGCTATATTATACAATAAGACACACCATGCTAGTCGAAATAGCACTGGTTCTGATAGATCAAATCTTTCCTTTATCACTAAAGCTCTTTCTGTTACTTAGTTCCTAGTCTACTTGGTTTGCTGTGTTTGACACTCCTACATTCCTATGTACAAATACATAGGATATACACAGACACATACTTATACAGACATATAGACATAAGTATATATTTATGTATATATGAATATGTATACAAACACACAGAGATCTTCTTGACTCTTTAGCTCTATAAACACTGCTACTGAATATAAATGCATGTATGTATATACATACATATATACATATATATGAATATGAATAATTATTTGTTAACATATTGTCTATATACACATATAAAGTATCCAAGGGGTAATTAATACCTGTGATGTGAAGGCTGGCTAAGCCATTTTCAGGACTGCTTATCCACCTTTGGTGTTCACCTGGCACTCAACTCTCAGCTGCAGCATATGCAGTGGCCCTATCCCAGTAAACTGTCTCAGGAGACAGGTTAAACTAGATCAAGGTAACCAACAGGTCTCAAACCCATCAGTGAGTTAGTGAAGTGTCTTGCCCAAACATGTGAAGACTTTCCCTGGGGGAATGGGCAGATGAGAACAATTTGTTCTAGTGGCCAAGAATGCAACTGAAGCAGGCAGTCTAGAGCTCTTGGAGACTCCAAGGTCATACACTGCATCTTGGACCATTTCCAGTCATCCTGACTTTTGACTTGCCATTTGATTTCAGTGACTCTGGAAGAGATAATGAGTTTGACAACTTTGAAATTCTGCCTCATTTAAACCCAATTCAAGCATGAATCAAGATATCATCTCATGGTGTCATTAGACCTCTTAGAAGATAAAGAACAAGCAACAATAATATGTGTTTCTAAAGTTATTGTATATATACATATATATGATTACATAATCAATCCATAAAATGCCACACATAAAGTTCTGTTTAACTTAAAGCACTATATAAACATGTATTACATACATGATACATTATAAGTATTATGCACGTATATGTATATGTATAAATACATACATACTCAGAAGCTGTGGGGGATAGTGCCCCACGCTTCCCATTAGCCGTCTACTCTGAGCAGGAATCCCAAATGAAGAATCCCCCACTCTTGCAAGTACCCACAGCCAACAGCGTTCCTGCCTCCTCTCTTCCTCTCCCCTTCCCCGTCCCACTTCTGCACTCACAGAATGTGCTGATTCCTTCTGGCCCAGGGTTTCATTTTAGCAGCACAGCTGAGCCTGGTGTTCCCCATCAGCTGAGACTCACTAAGCCAAGTGAGTCAATCCCAGACTCTACAAATAGTCCGAGAGGTGAAAGTCTCTGTGGTTTCTGCTAAAAGTCCAGCCACACTCACCTAGCCTGAGGGGTCGCACGTGATTTTTCTGCAGAGGTAGCTGGGAGGTTTTTGCCCTTCTTGGATCTTCAGATCTTGGCTTGCACTGGACCCCTGTTCTGTCCCAAGATTTCTTCATTTTTCACCAGTTCATGTTCAGCTTGATGTGCAAATATGTTCTATTTCTGGGGTAAATCAGGAGAGCTTGAAATTTACCAACCTCCTCTGCATTATTCCCAGAATCCTCCAAGATACTGGAGTTCTCTGGCATTTCCTTTTCCAGCTTGTTTTAGAGTTGAGGAAACTAAGACAAGCAGAGTTCAGTGAGTTGTTAGGATCACACAGCTAGTAAGTATCTGAAGTCAAAGTTGAATTCCTAAAGAAGAGTTTTCCTGACTCCAAGCCCAATGCTCTATCCATTAAGCCATCTAGCTACCCCATATGACATATACTGGGTAAATAAGAGTAATTCATAGGATTACAGATTTAGAGCTAGATACTTAAAGGTTTTAAAATCCAATCCTTTCATTTTATAGAGGAGAAAATGAGGTTTGGAGTGGAGGAATTAACTTGTCAAAAAACACATAGGTAAGTAAGTAGTAGAATCAAGATTTGAATCCAATCTATATCCTACCTATTCTTCTTTCTATTGTACCATGCTTATACTTTCATGCTCTTACTCATCAAGATTATAAATAAATATCATAAAAATAATTGTCTGAATTCTTCAAAGTAGGTCATGCTCTCTTACTGAAGCTATAATTATGCTTCTTTACTGTATTAGCCATAAACAAATTGAAGTGAACATTATTAAATGGGGGAATGGGGAAAAGATCAGATTTTATAAAAATAAAAAGTGAACAAATTACAGCAGGAGTCATTTTTACAAGCACCTTCTCAATGCAAGTGACATTATGTTGATATTTAAGGACAAATTTAAAGAAAATAACACTTTACAGCATAAATTTTATTTGTACTAGAGTAGCCAAGCATTACATAACCTTGCATCTACCTCATAAGATATTCAGAGAGACCTGATTGTGACAGCTAGTTATAATAATAAAAAGGTTTTAAATGTAAGGTATAGCAGTGTTCCAATCAGTGCCTAATCAGGGTTATGCTTTTCAAATTATATTGTGTCTGCTTTCACCTCCTGCTTATTATGTGCAATAAAAACAGAAGTGCTTAAGAAAATCCTTGATCTGTTCACATATATTTTTAATATGAATATGTCAGGGTAGTGGCAACAACAATATTAGGGAAATGACGGAATTCTTCCCCAGCTGGACATGTTAATTGAGAAGCCAAGTTTTAGAGGCAAAGTTCATGTGTGTGCAGATGGTGGGACAATGCTGGATGGCAGGCCTAGGTCAGTGTCAATCCCAAACCATACTTTAATGGCTCACTTCTCTGCTTTCTCAACATCAGCTGGTCCCTCTGGGGTGTATATGTTGGGGAAGTCTGTCTCTGAATTTTTTTTCCCTGCCCTTGACTCTGGTGTGGTAATTTCACATAGAGAAGATATCGATATGTACTCTTCCTCCCAACCAAACCCTTCCCCCAAAAAAGTTTTCCCTTTCTTGCTTGAGAGATGGCTAATTAGAGTGTATTTGGAAATTAAAATAAAAGCAAAAAAAA
>JAJPUD010015674.1:0-25509 GCA_023553655.1 Myrmecobius fasciatus | reverse complement strand
CCCGCTCCGCCATGGCTGGCACTCCGGCTTCCACCTCTGCCACGCCCCAGACTCGGACCCGGAACCGGACCCGGGCTCGGCCTCGGACGCGGCCTGAGAGTCGCGAGCCCGAGGAGGCGGAGCCGCCCTCGGAGCGCGCGCGCGCGCCCCCGCCCGGGAGGGGAGGAGAGGAGGAGAAAGCCGTGGCACCGCCTAGTAACGCCGACGAACGTGACGCCCATTGGCCGTCCGCTCTCCAGGCTCCGCCCCCGGAGCCCTGCGGCGGAAGCCGCTCCCGTCGGGCTCTGCGCGCTTGGGGAGGGGCGGGCTGCGTGGGGGCTGTTGGGAGTTGTAGTCCGCGTCCTTCCGGGCCGGCCTGAGGACGGAGGGACGGTCAGAGGGAAAGAAGGAGACAAGGACAGGGCTCCCTTCCCCCTTCCCATCCGGCTTTTCCTTGGGCCCGCCCTTAGTCTGCCCCGACAAGAGCTTCCCGGACCAGGGCGTGCTCCACGTGTGCCCGGTCCATAGTGAGCCACACCCCCTCGGAGTACCCCGGCCACCGAGGGGGAAAGTGAGGCTGGCCGGCCCCACCCGCCGCGGGAACCGAGGGGCCGAAGGCGGGGCCGCACGTCCGGGCAGCGGGACGTCGCCCTGAGGAGAAACCACTCTGTAGGGAACCCCAGGGCTGCCCGTGCCGGGTGTGTGTGGGGGGGGGTGCAGAAAAGGAGGCCCCTCCCTCCCCATGCCCAGAGAGAGGTCGTGCCGAACGTGGAAGGATAGGGGTGCCAGCCCCGTGTACCCCAACATCACCGCAGGATGCTGCGGTTTCCCCATCTCCTCTCACCAGAGGTTCAGCATCAGCCCCCCACTCCCGGGTGCCCAGTCTTGGGGAGCTGTAGGCTGGGGGTCTTTACCTCAGTCCCCCAAATCCCATTCCCCTGCGTAGGGGTCTCTTTGCTCAACTTGGAAGACCCTCCCCCCCATGGGCTTGAGTCAGCTGATGGAGAGGGAGGGAGGGTGGGAGGAAAGGAAGCCCCTCCCCCCAGCTCCAGCTCCCCCACGGCCTCCCCCACCAGCCTGAGCAGCATGGGGCCCATCCCGGAGGTCCTGCCCTTGAGCGTCCTGCACTCTGCCCGTCCCAGCCAGCGCTCCCCGAGCATGGTGACCCTCCTCCAGAGCAACTCTGCCCCCACCAGAAAGGTGGGGTTCAGGCCGCACAGGTCCAGAAGTGGCTCTGGACCAGCTGACCAGCCTCAAAGGGGCTCCAAGCCTTTGGAAGTGGAGTTCCCCTTTGTCCTGGTGGCCCGACCCAGCTGCCCAAGAACCCCCCCAGGGCCTTCTGGGATGCCCTTATCACATCCTATGTCACCCGCGTGGTGCCCAAGCCCAGTGCTGCGGCCCTGTTCCAGGGTATAAGGGCAGTGGGTCTGGGTTTGGAGGAAGCTCCAGATTGGGGGGGAAGAGACACAGGCAAGGATTCCCAGAGTCCTGCAGTGCCTGAGCTCTGAGCAGAGGAAGCCCAACCAGCCTGGGCCGCCGATGACCCACAGAGGGGCACCTGGGAGGGCCCCACCCAGAGGAAATGCTTAAAGCCCTCCTCCATGTCTTCTGGCTGCCCAGGTTGTGGAGGGGGACTCTGGCCTCTGCAGAGTCCATTGTATGGCTACCTCCTCCAGAAGCATCCTGGGTCCATTCTCGTGGTGTGGCCGTTGGGACTCTCTCAGGCCCTCTGCGGCCCTGCCAAGGGCTGTGCTGAGAGCTGGAGATGCAACCGGAAAAGGAGACGGGCCCCAGAAGCTGGCACTGCCCCCCTGGAAGAGGTTTTGGCTTCAGGGTGCCGGGAAGCTCACAGCCCGGTTTCCGCTGGCAAGGCCACAGCCCTTTCCGATGTTGAGTGACTGGCTTGAGCAGCAAGAACTGCATTTGGCCGTGGGGTGAGGAGGCCCGGTTAACGGCCAGAGCAAAGCTGCATGGGAGATCAGGGGGCAGAAGTGCTCCGGAGGAGGGTCACCAGCACGGGCCTGGGACGGGTAGCGTGGGACGGCCAGTGGGCCGGCTCTAGGACAGGGCCTCCAGGATGGGGCCGACGCTGGTAGGTCCCAGGAGCTGTGGGAGCTTCCTGAACTAGAAGCAGGACTCCACGGTATTCGGCAGTGGGAAGGCCCAGGCGCCTGCTGCTGTTCTCTCCGGACTCCAGGCCTTTGGCCAAAGCCTGCTTCCCCGTGTGGTCTCTCCTGGAGCCCCATCCCTTGGAGCTGACCGCCCCCCCCCCTTGAACTTTCCCTCACTTGGATGCAGAGCCATTTCTTTTGGGTCCCCAGCTTTTCTGAGTGCTGAAGGAGAGGCCAGTTGGCTCAAAGGAGCCTGGGACCCAACCAGCCACTGCACAGGCCGATCCAAAATGAAGACACCCCATCTTCGGGAGGAGTCCCTTTATGACCCCCACGCTTCCCAGGACAACAGAGGCCCATGGTCTGGAGGCTGCGGGCCTCCGGGAATACCACTGTTTCCCGCCCATGGCAGGAAGGTGTTCGTGAGACAAGGGTGAGTGGTGGGCATCCAGGACGGTCACGGACTGATAGGCTGCAGCCTGGCACAGACCCCCAAGCGGTGACACCCCAGATCCGCTGGCAAACCCGAACTTGGCAGAGAAAGAAGGACACCCACGTAAAAATAAGGCTTTGCTTTTAATGACTTTTTACAAGGTGTCCCAACTATACACGAGAAAAATCCACAGCAGAGGACACGTCTAGTTTACATTTCACTGGCACTGTGGGCACGGGAGCCTGTGGGAGCCCGCCGCGGGCGCTCTCCAGACTTACGCAACACAAGCTTTCCAGACACTGCCCAGAGACTAGAACACTTTTAATTTGCGGCATTAGGCTGATGTCATGAGAGCAAATAAAGATGCACGAGCAGGGTCTTCCCACAATCCTGTGCGGTAGCACCAAGATGCTTTTTTTTAAAAAAAGAGAGGAGGAGGAGGAGGGGACAAGGGGCCCAGAAGGAGAAAGAAAACCTAAGATGGCAGCTTCTGTGGCTTCCTCCCGTGGAGCCGCCCTCAGGGGCTCCCTTTTTTGGGCTTCTGGTGGCCAGGTTTTTTCGAAGTCAGCTCTGCACACAAACCAAACACAGTCACATTAGCCATTTCTCAGCCATCTTTGTAGAAAGCCTAGGAAGTTGGGGCCGGCCCCCCCGGTCCCCAGATCCAAGCCAGGCTCTGGGGCCCGCAAGGATCGGACCCTCCAATGCCGACTCGGGTGCAGTTTATCGCTTCAACTTGATTCTAAGGCTCCCAGTGATGACCTTAAAGTAACTTGGGGGGTAGGGGGCCCGAGATGCTGAAGAACCAGACCTTCACCCCAACAAAGTGCCAGCTCACACACCAGTGACCATTTCAAACAGGTCTGTCAAGCTTGGGTGCTGGGGGCAGAGGAGAAAGGCAGGAGCCTGCCAATATTCGGGAGTGTCTGTGCTCGCCACCCTGCCAGAATGGGCCCCTTCAGTTCTGGGGTCCACCATACTCTGCCCCAGAAAGCCCACGGCTGGTGGCCTTTCCACTCTGTGTGACTGTGACAAAGGGAGAAGACAGGGCTGGCGCATTACCAGCCTTCCCACAGCCCCCTCTGCCCTTGTCTAATCCCTGTCAGCGCTGGCCAAGACACCACCTCCCCTTCCAAGGGCCAAACCAGGAAGCCCTGCGCCCTTTCCTCCAGTGAGACAAACGCTAAGGGCCGCGGGGCCCCCCCAGGGCCGGGCTGGCCTTTCAAAGGCTCGGGCGCCGGGGTCCCCTTCCACATGGCGTGAGCGTGTGCAGGGCTGGCTCCTACCTGGTTGGACGCCCCCTAGTCTCTGCTGGATGACCTCCAGGTGGTGAATGTATTCTGTCAGGGAGTGTTCAGGGTCCTGGGAGCTGTCATAGGCGTCTGCACTTGAACTTGGGGACGTGAGGGACCTGCAGAAAGGAGACCAGACAAAACAGGCAATTTCCATCCCTCTGGTGGCCTGGTGCACACAAAGGTCAGGCCGGCTCGGGGAGGGGGGAGCACACTGACTGAGGGAGCAAGGGGGCTCACTTTCTGCCCTGGAGGCACCTTTGTCTGGGGGGGGGGGGGGGCGCTGAGCCTCTCAAGGCCAAAGCCACCCTATGTAGCTGGGCCACAAGCAGTGGGGGCTGGGAGCCCAGGTATCTAGGCCAGAAAATGTTGGGGACCCCTTCTCTGCCAACGGATGAGACATGGTGAAGCCAGCCAAGGGGACCTAGACAAGAGCCAGGACTGGGGGTGGGGCTTTGCCAGCACCCCCCCGCCCCCCCGCCCCCCCAGCTAGGAGCTCCAGGGCTCACCTGTCCCACAGGCGGCAGGCAGGGGTCGGGGAATGTCTCGCCTTCAGAGAGCTCGGGGGGAGGTCTTGCGTGGGAGGGGAGCTGGTGGTTTCTGGGAGCGACGACGATGACAACAGGGGCGGCTGCTGCCTCGAAACCTCAACCACTTCCTCCGGGACTAGGAGACAAGCGTTCCGGGTATCACCAACACGGGAAGACTAGAAGGGTCTTCTCTGCCCTACTCCCCCCCACGGCAGTGAGCCCTGGCTGGAGTAGCCTGAGAACCGCGTCTGTCCTGGGGCTGCAGGAGCCCCGGATCGCGTGTTTTGGCGCCTGAATTAACAGAGCTACCTGCTCACATTTAGAGAGGTTTCAAAGTGCTCCCCGTCCCCGAGACCCGCCAGCCTTCACCCACCCCTGCCCATTGGGGCCAGAAAGGCGAGGCTGGGATTGGTAGAGGACCGCCCCACCTCCAACATTAGCAGTGCCCTTGAAGCAGGGCAGCTGGAGGGGGCAGAGGTCTTCTATGATGCAGCCTGGGTGGCCCAGAGCCCTCTGAGGGGAGGGCAGGATGCCCAGGGTCTTCCTGGGTCCCCATATGGATGGATCGCGTCTCAAGGCCCTGATCATCAGGCTCGGCTACAAAGGCCAACAAATCGCCCCCGAAGTGGACGCCCCAAGAACCCAGAGCGACCCCTCACCCGAGTCGAGCTCGCCGCTCTGCACGAAGGTCGCTCTGCGGTCCAGTTCTTGCCACCTCTTCACCAAGAAGCGTAACCTGTGGGGAGAGGGAGAAGCCGGGCGAAGAGCTCAAAAAGGAAGAGGAGGAGAGGGCAGGCCGCCCAGAGACCACCCCCCTCATCTCAGGAGTGCAGGTCAGGGTGCGGGCCACGCTGCCCCCCGGCCCTCGGCTCTTGGTCTCCCGACGCCAGCCCAAGATGGCAGCCGCTGAGAGGCGCTCAGGTGGTCGGGGGAGTCGGAGGCTTCTCCTTCCTCCAGACCTCACGTCTGCAGGCCTAAGAGCACGGGCGGCCCAAACCTCAGCGCCCTGGCCACTCGTAACAATGATCTTCCTTATTCTTTGGCCGGGCGGAGACGGTTCCGGTTCCAGCGGGGGTCGGCCTGGCTGTGGGAACTTCCCCACCAGCTTTCCCCAAGAGCCAACAAGGAAGCGTTCAGGACGGGGGAGTGACTCTTGCCTTCAAAAAACAAGAACCAATCCGTCCCCCGCCCCCAGGGGGCTCAGAAGGAGAGCAAGGGCACGGACGAGAGAGGACATGTGCGGAGCAGCCGGGGGAGGGAAGCCCAGTGGTTGTGGAGGGCGGAGGCAGAGGATGCTGCCCAACTCTGGCTGGTAGGAGACAGACTCTCCTAAGATGGAGGGGAGGAAGAGCCCCCCCCCCAATGGAAATGGGGGATGGGGGTCCGTCTGGTGGGACCGCACAGGAGTAATGAATGGTCGGGGAGTCGGCCAGCCCGAGGCCGTGCTGTGGGCAGTCTGTGGGCCAATGGGGAGAAGGGAGCAGCCGGGGAAAGATGTGGGAGAAAGACCAGGAGGTTCTGGCGGCCGGAGCCAAGGTGGCGGCCATGGGAGCGGAGACCAGAGGCTGGACACGAGCGCCCGATTGGCACAAGGGGGGGCGAGACAAAGTGAGGAGTCCCGGGCTGGGATGGAGGCCAGGAAGACGGCGGGGGCTTTGGTGGACACAGGGAGGTTCTGAGGACGGAGGGGGAGGCCAAGAAGGCCTCCTGACCAGCAGTCACCCACAGCCTCAGGAAGCAGGCCCGACACACACACACACACACACACACACACACACACACACACACACACACACACACACAGAGACACCGACACCGACACACACACACACACGCTGACAAGGTGCCCATAGCCCTCTGAGGGCAGGGCTGGCTGAAGGCAGCACAGACTGGACAAGGTGCCACCCCCAGTGGCCGGCACTGGCATTTACCTTAAGATGGCGATGACCACCCTGACTGCAGTCCTGAACTTGGTAAAGGGGCGAGAGGGAAAAGCCCGCCTGTCCATCTTGGAGGGGAAGACCCCCAAATGTGCAATCATGGAGAGGGTTTCTTGCTCGGAATCCTGGAAGCCCCCAATCAGCAGCAGGAGGTACCTCTTTTGGTAAATCAAGGCCTTCCGGAACCTCTCGGCTCGCAGAAAATGCAGGTAGAGCTTTTCCATCTTAGAAGGAAAACAGAGACCAGAGCGATGGCTTTTGCGGGGGCCGTTGACGAGCTCTGGCGGCCCGCGGTTCTGCCGCCGTGCGGAGCGTCAGCCTGCGCTCCTTGCCTGGGCTCCCACTGTGGACGCCCTCAGGCTTCCGTCTCTGGAGGAGCCCCGGGATGGCCAAGCTCCTCTTTCTCCCCCGACCCCTCGGAGAGGCCTGCGGGCGACCACAAGGCGCGCTTGAGCCCTTCCCCGAGGTCCTCCTCCCGCGTGGGGTGGGGGACGCCGCTCACTGCCCCAGCATACCCTGATGCGACAGGTGCTCCCGCCGTGGTTGCTCTCGGACTTAAAGGCGGCTTTCGCCACCCCCGATTCGCCGTGCCTCGGGCCCTGGAGGGCCATTTTCTGTTGCTTCCAGGCGGCCTTGTCGGCCTTCTGCAGCGTGCCAATTCGGTCCATGTACTTGTGCTTCCAAGAGAAAGGACAAATGTTAAGATGACCCCTTCTCAGCCAGGGGACGGATGTCCCGGCCCCCACCTGCCACGGCCGGCAGCAGGGCACCCAGAGGGCCCCGCTGGGCATTTTGGACAGAAGCCCGAGTGGGGAATCCTCCTACGACTCCCCAGTTCTAGTTCCCAGGGCTCAGCCCCAAAGCACGACCTGGTACAAAGATGGCTCTCCGGAGCTCAGCTGCCAGGTTAGACACCAGGCCCAAGGCAAGGAAAGTGCCTGGAGATGGTGGGCACCCACCCACCCTTGGGGCCCCTCTCTGGTGGCAGACTAGGGAATCTGCTGTGAAAAGCAGCTGGGGCCACTTTGCCCTCTTCTCTCCCTCCCCTATTTCTGTGCCCACGTCAACCCTGGCACCAAAGTGGACGGTCCTGCCCGGGTTCCCCCCCGCCCCCCAGCCGGGGATCGTGGCCGTGGCACCTGACTCACGAGGTGCCCGCAGCCCTTCTGCAAATGGTGCTTGAGCGTCTTCTCCAGCTTGGAGACGGTCCTGCACAGCTCCACCTTCTCCTGGGTCATGGTGCTCAAGGCTTTGGTGAGGGAGCCATTTTCCTTCAGCAGCACGTCAATGAGGCTGATCTGGGCCTGGGTATTCTTTTTCTAGAGAAGACAGGGGGCGAGAGGGAGCGTCTGTGGTTGGGAGAGCTGCAGCAAGGCCAAGCCCTCCTCCCCAGGGCACAGGTGACGGGAGGGACGCCCAGGGGCCAGCGTGACGACGACCGAGTCGGGGAGCTCGAGGCCTGGGTGCCAAGCCTGCCTGGGACCGGTCCCGGTCCCAGGGGGCTTCTCCCCACCTTTCCTCTTCTTTCCAAGAGGCCTCTCCAGTCCCTTCCGGCCCTAGCACTGGGGGGCTCGGCTTTTATGGCAGGGGCAGGAATGGTCCCAGAGAAGGGATCTCTGGCCTCTCTCTTGGCCTTCCTCCCCCTCCTAGTGGAGAGGGGTGGTTGGGGGGGGAGGAATAGTCGAGGACAAAAGGGGTTACACTGAGCGACCCACTGGTCACCCTCCCTGGAGTGGGCGCTTTGGCTTGAGATTCTCCGCCCCAAGGGCAGGTTGGGGATCCGAGGTACAAGGAGGGACTAGGGGTGACATGGGACAACGGGACAGTAAAGAAAACTGCAGGAACAAAATGCGCTGGTTCAAAGTCTTCGCTCTTTCCTGCTCACTGGCAGCTTGGACACTAGCAAATGTCTTAAGTGTGGGCCGGGAGAAAAGCCCATGTTGGTAAGAGGCAAGCAAAGGGTAAAAGATGGCAGACCCCGAGCTGGCAGCAAGCCAAGCCGGCCTCCTCTCCCCTGGCCCAGAATGCCTTTCCCAGGTTCGCAGCCATGTGCCAGAGCCCCTGCGGCTGAGGAGGCACAAGCGCCCGATCAGCGCCCTCACAGTGAGCCCGACCGACAACATGGCAGACCTGGAACTGGGCAGCCCCCAAGCCAGCAGCAGGAGCCCACTCGAAGCTGCCCGGGACAGCTCTGGGGGCCACACTTGACCCTCAAGAAGTGGGGAGAAGCGGACAGACTTTCCAAAGTGGCCCCTGCCAGTCCCTGCCCTCCCCTTCCCGACAGAACCGCCTCCCCAGCCCCGAAGACGGAAGCTCCCACTGAGCAGAGAGAGGCGTGCAGGGACCTACATTGAGGGTGCCAGGTTTGTGTTTCTGCCCCAACCACGTGACTACCGGCGGCGGTCCCACGGCAGCCACGTCTTCCTCCTACAAGAGAAGGGAAGGTAAAAAGGCCGAGGAGCACCAGGGGTTTGTGGGCAACATGAGGGAAGCAGACAGTCCTCCGCACGTGACACAGGGAAGAAGGCTCGCAGAACACGCAGCAAAGCCGGAACAGGAGGAGGAGGAGGTCTTTCCCTCAAAAGCCTCCTGGGACCTTTGGGGCAGGAGAAAGGGCGCGTGACCTTCGGAACGAGAGGCTGGCGGCGGAAATGGGGGCCCCACTCACCGCTGCCCATGGGGGCCACGTTTGGCAAGGGACCGGCTGGTTAAGAAGATGCGCTCTGAGGATGTGTTTTCTATAAAACATAGGAACAAGAGGCTGCCGGGCAGAGGCCGAATGTCAGGCAAAGGCTGGGAAGATGGTTTTGATTTTCTCAAATTTAATCAAAAGGACTTTCAAGGGGAAAAGGAGCGTTCGGAAAACCCCCCAGGAGATGGAGAAGCACCAAGGAGAGGCAAAGAAGAGACCGTCATTAAATGGCAGCTAAGTGGGCAAGCCCGGGAGCGGAGCCAGAAGCGGGGTGAGCGGCGCTCCAACGGTCTCACAATGGCTTGGGGGATGGGAGACAGTTGGGATACACCTTTCTCAAAAGGGAAGTTGAGGTGAGAAGGGAAGGAGAGAGCAGCAGTGTAGCCAGGGACCTGAGGGGGAAGGGCCTGATAGAAATAGGCGCAAAATCCGAAACCCCACGTGTATCGGAGCACCAGGATCGAAAGAGAAACGGATCCCAAGCCTGGCACAGAGTAACAGTGGGGAAAGCTCCAGAACCCAGCCAGCTTCCGGAGCGCTGATTTTATCAAAAGTAAGAGCAGATACGGACGTGGCTCTCTTCAACAAGGAGATGCTTCAAACCAGTTCTAGTTGTTCAGTGATGATGAAAGCCGTCTACACCCAGGGAGAGGCCCGGGGGATCTGAGGGTGGACCACAACACAGCATTTTCATGCTTTCTGTTGATGTTTGCTCGCATTATGTTTTCCTTCTCAGGCTTTTTTTCTTGTAGATCCAATTTTTCTTGTAGAGCAAGATAACTATATGAATACATATTGTATTTATCATATAGTTTAATATAATTAACACGTATTGGACTACTCGCCATCTAAGGGAGAGGGTGAGGTGGGGGGGAAGGAGGGAAAAATTTGGAACAGAAAGCTTGGCAAGGGCCAATGCTGGAAAATTGCCCATGCATGTGTTTTATAAATAAAAAGCTTTAATAATAATAATAAAACACATTTAAAAAACGAGAGCAGATAAAGATGGCTTGGTAGGGGCAGAACCAAGATGGCAGAGGAAAGGCAGGGACTCGCTGAGTCCTCCCAAGTCGCCCTCCAAACAAATCTGGGCAGAGTAAAATCGGTTTCCGAGATAATTGGCAGGAAAGGTCTGTTGCACTAGGGTGAGGGGTAAGCACAGGCCGGGCCCCAACAAGCCCAAAGTCTCGGGAACAACTGAACCTGCAATAGCCGGGGACCCTTTGCAGGACGGTTACACTGGCCAGAGGCAATTCTGGATCACAGCCCCAGATGAGAAGCAGCACCACAAGAGCACCCCCTCCAACATTCGTCATTAGCTTTTCCTGTCACCTTAGGCTATCTGAGAGCTGCATACTGGTCCCCCAGACTTGTCTTAATTTGCATTTCTCTAATCAATAGTGATTATGGGCAGTTTTTCATATGGCTACAAATAAATGGCTTTAGTTTTTTCATCTGAAAGTTGTCTCTTCACAGCCTTTGACCTATCGATTGGGGGAATAATTTGTATTCTTGCAAATCTGAGTCGCTTCTCTATTTTAGAAATTTTAGAAAGCTGGGAAAATTTCCCCCCAGCTTTCTGCTTCCCTTCTAATCTTGGCTGCATTGGTTTTGTTTGTGCAAAGAAATTGTAATTTAATTTCATGTAATCAAAATTAGCCATTCTGCATTTCCCAATGTTCTCTGGTTCTTCTCTGATCAGAAATTCCCTTCTCCACAGATTTGACAGCTGGACTATCCCTTGCTCTTTTAATCTGCTTATAGCATCACTCATGGAACCAATTCAACCTTATGTTAGTATGGGGTCCTAGATGTTGTGAAGACCTAGTTTCTGCCAAACTAATTTCCCATTTTCCGTAATTTTTGGTGAAATGGTGAGTTCTTATTCTAGAAACTGGAGTCTTTGGGTTTATCAAACACTAGATCCCCCCAGTCATTGGCTACACAATTTCATTCTTTAAAAGACACAAGAAGCAATAGGGTAAAGTCTTTCCGGACTTGACTCTCCTCCCCAAGAAGGAACTAGTTGTTGGGATGGAAATAATGGGAATATTATGGGGATAGACCACAGATGCCAAGCTGTGATAAAGAGAGGAAGACCAGGCAGGGTCTCATATGAAGCTTGGGTTCAAGAAGGGCAGATCTCTAGAGATTCAGAGCAAAGCGAGATAAACTATCCCCCGGTCTAAAATGCTACAGGGGACCTCCTGGCAAGAAGGGAAGCCACACGCTGAAAGGCTAAAAGCTGATGCCATCTCATGCCCCAACCGTGGGCTAGATGAAGCTAAGATTCCGCGACCAGAGTGGGTTTGAAGAACAGAGTTGGCTGCGAGAAAGGGGAGTGGAGAAGATGAATGCCCAAGTAGGACGGAGAGGCAGTGAAGCTCAAGGGGAGCTGTGGCTGAAAGGAAAGCACACCCGTATATAAGTACTCAAGAGGACAACGGATCCCACGAGGCAGAGGACAAGGGATGGAGGGAGCGATATCAGAGGACAAAAGAGCCAAAAAGGTGGAACTTGCTGCTCATCTTGGCTCTGGCTCTGGTTTTCTCTGCCAAGGAAAATGACCTTTGGTGCAGAAAAAAGGTCAGGAGGGAGATACTAGGAAGTCATGTCTTACTCCATGAAGAAACCAAGTCAGCAGACTGTCATTAAGGGAATGGCAATCTACAGAGAATATGAAGTCATCACTGCAAGCCAGCGTGCTTGGGGGGGGGGGGCGTCAGGGCACGTCACACAGACAGACAGACACACTTTCTCAATACAGGATTGTCCCAAAAGCCTCTTCAGGAAGCTTTGAGTCGGCGAACCTTAAAACTGCACAGAGACTTTTGGGACAATCAGCGCACTACAGTTTGGGAGGAAGCGTTGACTTGACATAAAAGTGGGGGGGGGGAGGGAGGATGGGGAGCAGGTTGCTAGCAGAGGTGAAGGCCCGGGAGGAGGGCACATGGCCAGTGGCAGCAAGGTCACAGAGCTGTGGGGAAGCACGTGGCTGGGAAGAGCCGAAACGCCACCTGGAGGAGGCAACGCAGGGAGCCCTGGGAGCTAGGGGGCAGGGTGGGGATGAGGCCGGATCCACACCTAAGGGAGCAGCTCTGGGGCAGTGCTGTGGGGCCCGAGAGGAAGTCATGGCCATAACGTCCCAGGCAGCCACCAAAGCCGAGACAGGGGCCAGAGCACCAGCCTGCCGGCGGCCTGAGAAACCGGGGCTGCCGGTCTGCAAAACCCCCAGCAGTTTGGGGAGAGAGGGACGGGGGGAAGGGGAGTTGTGAAACCACACCGGGACACAGACCTTGGGGACCCCTGCAGGCCAGCAGAGACGCTGGAACTCAGAGCTCCAGGGTGAGACTGGGCTAGAAGCAGTGCCTGGGAGCCACTGTCTGAGACGACGGGGCCAACAAGACAGTGCAGAGCCCCAAGGACAGAGGCTGGGGCACTGCCAATGTGGAGGGGGAGGCCAGGAAAGCAGGAGGGGGCGGGTCAGGAGCTCCCAGCAGGTCACTGCAACCAGCAGCTCCAGCAGGATGAGAAGCGAGAAAAGCCCTCCAACTTGCTCTTGCCCTAATATGTGATGATGGGCCCGGGGGTGGTGGGGGGTGGTGGCAGAAAGCAGGGAGTCACGGCTCTGCTCACAGCTAAGGAGGGAGGCTCAAGGGTCAGGTGATTGCCCTTTAAGGGAGCACAGCCTGAGCTCGAGGCCGGCTCCTTCAGAACAGACTGTCTCAGTGAGTGAGAGTGCTGGAGCCAAGAAGGAATCAAAGTGTTCTCCTCGAACCCACAAGGACAAGATGGAGAAGGAGGCCTTCGGACCCCGGGGAGGCCAGACACACCGCCCTGCTCACGCCACCTGGGGAGGGGCCACAGTCCTGGCGCCAGGACTAGCAGAGGGACCTTTAGAGGGACCTTCCAGAGACCCCCCTGAAAGGGCAGCCTGGTGGAGGCCGCTGCACCGAGCTTGTGAGCAAAAGAGACCTTGGTCATTGATCAATGGTCTCAGAAGAGGAAGAGACAGTTCTCAAGGGAAGAACCCCCAGGCTGCCTGTGGCCACAGGAAAAAAGAACTCCTCATTGGCCAAAAGCAAATCAAAGCCATTCTGAGATGATGCTTCCTCCCCCACCCCCACCCCCCAGTGGTGACCAGAAAGGGTCAAGGTGGGCATGATGGGGACAACACACTCTAGGGATCTGTGAACCCTTCAGCCACATCAGAAAGAAGGCCCCAAACCCCGAGGGTGCCCCGCCCCAGCCGCACCCTTCTAGGCCCAGGCCCAAGAGAGACCACCGGCAGCAAAGGGCCCGTCTATAAGACAAACAGCAGCCGCACTTTCCATGTGTCAAGAAATGAGACACTGAGGGGATGCCCATCAGCTGAGGAGAGATGTGACCTGAGGAGGGATCCTGGGGCTCCGGAGGGGACCAGAGAAAGACCCAAAGGGACGGGAGGGAAGCGGGCGCAGCTCGGAGGAGCCGCCCACAAGCGCGCTGACCAGACGAGAGCGAGCACACTTGGGGGGGAAGCACAGCACCAAGGCCACGTGTGGGGTGGGAAGGGAGCCCGTCCCTCCAGGCGCGCATTTGCGTATGCCACAAGTCTGAGTGCTTTTCCCCAGTGGGATGGCAATTGTCCCCCAAAAGAGAGCCCCGATAACTTTCAGAAATAAGCGGGGTCGGAAACGGTCCAGCTGTGACATGTGGGACATACGTCTGGCCGGACTTGTGGCGAGAAACGAGCAAAGGTCTGAGAGGGAGAGGTGGAAGTCCAGCGCCTGACCCCGAGGGTGAGCCCCTCCTGGTATGGGGACCGAGTCACAGCAACAAGTGACCAATCAGAAGGTCAAACCGAAGCGACAGGCTGCTGAAAACTCGTCTTCCTGAAATCACTTTTTGTTCCAAAGACCCTCTGACAGAGGGGCAGAGCGCCGTGGGCACGGCTTTCCCAGGGAGGAGCCACAGGATCCTGGGCAAGGACCCCCTCCCCCAATCCCCCTGGGGGCCTCGAGCATTTTCAGTGAGGTCCAAGGAGCCAGCTTACCTGAGGGAGACTTGGCATCAACTCTGACTTCAACTCCTCCAAAGTGAGCAGCAGGGACGTCACGGCCTTTTCATTTGAGGACGTCCAGTCACTGACCGTCCTGTTAGGAGAAGCGGACAGCGGATGATGTGTGCGGGCAGCAGCCGCCCTCCCCAGGTCTCATCTTCCCAGAGCTCTGTGTGCCGGGGGCGGGGGTTCTTCCCGTGTATGGGAGAGGGGATGACTGGGATATAAAAGGCCGCCAGAAGCCATGAAAAGAACAAGGAGACAGACCCTGGACTAGAGCAGCCTGGGGGTCCCGTGGGGTGCGGCCCTGGAGGGAGGCTCCAGGCTGGACGCTCAGCTTGGCCGGCCGCCTCTGCCTCGCCCCAATATTCCCCTTAACACGCACCATGGTAACGACCACGGCTTCGTCATCCCAGGGCCCTTCATTCATTCACCGCTGAATGCCCGAACCCACAGCACTGGGTGGTCACTGGCTTTCTGAGCACAGTAAGCAAGGGGCGTAAGGGGCAGGGGTGGGGGGAGGGGGTGTTAGCCCTCCAGGCTCCTGCCCCGGCCCAGTGACACCGGCGGCAGCATCCGTCCTGAGCGCATCCGCCAGGTCTCTGGTCAGGAGGAGCTGCCCAAGAGCAGCAAGACATTCAGAACCCAGGACGGGCCCAGGGTAACTTGGGCCCCTGGAGGGAATAAGGCTGAGGTTGGGGGACTGGCTCCAGCTTTCAGTGTCACTGGGATTGCAGCCATGTGACACAGAAATGTTGGGTCCGTCTGTATGGAAGGACACCGCCATGCAGTGGGACACCCCCTCCCCCCACTGCTCTGCCTCTCCGTCCATGGCCGCTCCATTCCCGGGCCTACCTGTTAACGGTTTGGTTCATGAAGCCAGTCAGAAGCCCCAGGGCGTGCAGCAGCTGCTGCCGGACGTTCTCCAGCGGCTCCCGGTGTTCCTGCAGCTTCTCCGTATCGGGGGGCAGGGTCACCCCCGTCCCGCCCTCCTGCCAGGTCCGGCTGACCACGAAGCCCTTGTCCTTCTCGAGCTCGGTGATGGTCTGCTGGAGCTGCTGGATTTTGTGCTCATCTCTCTGACGCTGCAGCTCTAACTCGCGCTGCCAGCCCTCAAAGCGCAAGACGACAAGAAGGTGCCACGTCACACGCGCTCACCGAGCATCCCAACTGCCCGCCCGCCCGCCTGCCCGGCCCCTCGGCAGAGCCCCAGCAGGGGCCAGGCTGGCCCCCACCTGCTCTGAGGGGCCTTCCCGGGGATCCCCAGAGGGAGGGAGGTGTCCCAGGCCCCACGCAAGTGGAAATGCAGAATTGGGGAGATGAAGGGGGCAGGCTGGAAAGCCTGAGGGTGAAGAGCCTGCCCTGGCCCTGTAACACAACTTCCTGAGCATCGTGAGCGTGGCCTGGCCGGGGGCTTCCACGGCGGGGGGACACCGTGGAGCTGCCTCAGGCCAGTCTCTCGTCAGCCGGCCACCACTCACTCCGAGGGCTGAGAACCCCAGTGATGGGACAGCCTTTAGCCCGTGCCTTGCACCCACCCAGCAACAAGGGCAAATCTGCCCAGGAGCAAGGGCTGGTTTTGGGGGCCAGGACAAACACAAGGGACCTTATTTACCAAGATCTTTGTAACATGGAGCTTGACCCAAGCCCCTTGAACCCGGCTGAGGGGGCAGCAGGGCCCCATTTTTCTATTCCTCGTAGTTCAGGGCCCACATGAGAACTAACTCAGCCCGTGACACTTGGCCCGGAAACATCCGGCCCCTTCCTCTGGCTCGCTCTGGGCCCTTAAGGCCGGGAGCCCGCCGGGCCTGAGAGAACTGAACTGCCATTGTTTTCTCCCACGATCCCAGCTGATCCTGGCCCGTCCCACAGGGGCCCAGCAGCAGCAGCCCCGTGCCCTGACTGCACGTGCACGCACATACACACACACACACACACACACACACTGTGCCCATGAGGCAGCCCCGGCTCCTCACTCCATCTTCCCGGCCCTCCACGGCAGAGCTCCTTGTACCCCTCTGCCAGGACCCCCGCTCCCCTCCGGTGTCTCCTCCTTTGCAACCCTCTCATCTCAGCCGCGGGAGCCCATAATTCCTGGGTTTCCTGCCCAGAGATCTCCAAGGCAAGGACCAAAAGGGAGTTCTTTCCTTGTGTCTAAGCTATTGCCCACACACTGGCTCCCCTCCAAACTCCCACGGGCACCTTTCTGCAGACCCCAGGCCCTGTCCCCCTCAGAGCTTGTCCATGTCCTCCCCTGCCCTGTGCCCACCCATGAGCCTCTGCACTGAGCAGACCATCCCACCCCATCCTCCCGGTCGCCCCACAGAGCCGAAGCACCGGCCTCTCTCGCCATCGTCTTCTCCAGAGCCACCGTCCCCCATCATTACTTCTCCCCTGCCTCTCCTCACTGGCCCCCCCACTTCGTTCTGTACCCCCCTCCAATCTGTCCTCCACCAGGCGCCAGAAGGATTTCCCTCAAGCCCCAGCCCTTCCCCCAACTCTGACCGCCCAGGGCCTCCGGCCAAAAGGTCCGGCGCTGAGATAGCCCCTCCTTGGCTGCCACTGCCTCTGGAGTCTCGGCCCCCCAGCCCCACCTGACCCTAGGTCTGGGGCCCACATGACAGCACCCCCTGAGAGGAGGTGGGCCCGGGGCGGCCGGGCGTCTCACCAGCCTCTCCTTCTCCTTCTTGCCTCTCTTGCCCTTCTCCGCCTCTGCTTGCACCTCGTGCCTCCTCTCCTTGTCCCTCCTGGCCTCCTTGCCGGCCTCGTCCTTCAGCCGGCTCTGCAGCTGCTCTAGCTCGGCCTGCAGCCTGCCCTGCTTGGCCCTCTCCTCGTCCACGTAGCAGAGCAGCTCCTGCTTCTGCTTCTGGAGGGCGTCCGCCGAGGCCTGCAGCCGCCCACTCACCTCTTTCTCCTTCTTCAGCTCCTCACAGTGCAGCTGTACCTCCAGCTCGAGCTGCTTCTGGATGGCCAGGCCCTGGCGGCGGGCCTCGTCCAGCAGGGACTGCAGCTCGGCGCCACGCGCCTTCTCCTCCTTCAGCTTGCGCACAAAGGCGTGCTGCAGCTGGGCCTCCTTCTGGGAGCTCGCCTCCCCGGCGCGCTTGCTCAGCTGCTCCGTGACCAGGCGCTCGTGGCTCAGGGCCTCGCCGAGTTCGGCCGAGCGGGCCCTCTCCGCCTCCAGGCTGCGCTGGAGCTCGTCCACCTGGCTGCGCTCCTGGCAGAGGAGCGCCTCGCAGCGGGAGTACTCGATCTGCAGCTCCTTCTTCAGGTTGTCCTTCTCGGCCTGCTCGTGCTGGAGGCTCACCGCGAGCTGCCCGTTCTGGCTGCGCTGCTGCTCCAGAGACGCCTGCAGCTCCTGCGTGGGGAGGAGAAGGGGCGCCTGCAGCCGGGCCCACGGGCCACAGGCGCATTCCCAGGGGCCGCCCCCCTGCCTGCCCGCCCACCCGAGCCGGGCCCGCCACCGTGAAGAGCCCAGTGCCCACCTCGATGGCCTTGGACCTCAGCTCGTCCTTGTGCACGCTCTGCCGCTGCTCCTCTTCCAGCAGCGCCTGCAGCTCGGCCGCCTTGTGCTTCTCCGCCTGCAGCCCGTCCAGGGCAGACGCCAGATCTTTCTCTCTGCTTTCCAGCACGGATCTGTGCGGAGAAAGGGGGCCCCACAACAGGGCCCGACAAGGTGTCACTGGCGCAGGAGCAGCCCCAAGAGCGGCCAGTCCGAAGCTGGGGCGAGCCGGAAAGAGCAGCCACGGCCTCTGGGCCCTCTTGTCCCAAATCTGGAACCTCTGGCCTAGCCCATCCCCCTGCTTTAGAATCCCTCCCTGACTTCCACAAGCCCCTCGGGCTCAGGGTGGTGTTCGTCCCTCACGTGGCCTGGCTCCCTTCTGCTCTCCCACTCCTCCTGCTTTCTCCTAATTCTCAGGCCCTCAAAGGCCGTCATGGGGAGATGCTGTGGAAGCTGGTGACCAGAAGCCCCCTACCAGCCTGCCTGGCCCCGGGCCAGTTCACCCTTGGCCTCAGGCTGTCTCCTGAAGGCTGCCGGCGGGTCCCCTTTGGACAGTCCCCCCATTTCCCACCCTGGACACCAACAGGGAGCTTCCAGCCTCGCCTCCCGCTAGACCTGGCCAGTGGTTCTACCCAAAGGGCAGTGCCCAGGTCGGAGCACCAGACGCCCCAGCAGACGCCCCACCGGGGCTGTGCCAGCCTCTCTTCCAGCAGCCGCAGCACACACACCGGCTTTGGGAAGCGGCTCTAAAGGCCCCCCCATTCCCGGCTGCAGAGTCTGCACTGAGGGTGACCGCTGCCCTATCGGCCCCCCCAGGGGCTGCTGGACAGCTCCTGCCAGGCACCTAGCTGCGACTCCCAGCTGAGAGGGAGCTCAGGAGCTCCCCAGGCCAAGTCCCTCCCTCTGGAACCGAGGAAAGGAGACCCAGAGAAAGTAGAGGCTGGCGAGCCTGAGGCCTCTGGGCAGCTCCTGCCTCTGCCAACCAGCCTGTCTCCAGCCCGGGCTTTCCTAATGCCCGCCTGCATCTCTGGCCAGGTGGGGTCAGTCCCAGTCTCCTTCCTATATTCTTTACTTTCTAGATGCTTCCGTTTGGGAGAGTAGACCCCAGTCTCCTGAGCTGCCCTCCTGCTGGCCCATCCTAGTGCCTCAGCACATGTCCTGAGGGCATCTCAAACCCAACATACCCACAACAGAGCTCTTCCCAGCTCCCCACCCGGCATCATCACTCCGGGGCCAGCCCTCGCTCCCTTCACAGATCCAAGGAGCTGCCAAGTCCTTTTCACTTCACGTGTCCTGAGAAGCTACCTGAGGGTCGGGCGGAGGGCAAGCCCCCCTCCCCCCCGCCGTCCCAGGCTCCTACCTCAGGTGGGCGACCTCCTTTTGGGCATCTCTCAGGGACTGGCAAACGGCCTCCTTGTCCCGCTTGCACTCCTCCAGCTGCGCCGTGAGTCCCTGGGCCGCGCTCTGCGCCGCCAGCAGCAGCTTCTGAGTTTCTATGCCCTTCTCTTGCTCGGCGGTCAGAGTCTTCTGCAGATCGCTCACCAGGCCCTTCTCTTGCTCCACTTTATACTCCAGTAACTCGACTAGGGGAAGGCACGGAGCAGAAGGGCCCGGGTTACCCAGCCAGCGTGGTGGTCGTGGCCCGCCCTGCCCGCTCTGCCCACCGGCGGCCCACCCCCCCGTTACCTTGCCTCCGGAACTGGTACTCCTGCTTGCTGCCGTGGTCCTCGACGTTGGTGAGGGCCTCGTGGAGCTGCTGCAGCTTCTCCTGGTTCTGCAGGTGGGTCATGCGCAGCTGGGCCCGCAGGGCCTGGATCTCGGACAGCAGGCTGCTCCGGTCACTCAGATGCAGATTCTCCAACGTTCTCTTCTGCAGCTCCCCCTGGGGGAGGAGCCGGAGTGCACTGAGCACCAGGGACCCGCGCCAGGCGGGCCACGAGGGACGGAGGGACCCACCTGCCAGCCCCCCGCCACTACCTGCTCCTTGACGACATCCTCCAGCTTCTCCAGCAGGGACCGCTCGTCTCCAGCCTCCAGATTGCAGAGCTTCGACTGGAGCTCTATCTTGAGCACGTTGCGCTCCTTTTCCAGGACTTCTTGGACCGCCTGCAGAAATTCTCCCCACTCAAAGGCTGGGTCCGAAGGTTCCTTCAAGACCAATCAGAACCGGGAGTGCGGTCAAAAAGACGGCTCAAGACGGCTCCCCTCCACAGCCGGCCCCTGCCCCTGGCCCATCAGCTGGGATTCACCCGGCCCCTCCCGAGCCCCACGGCTCCATCTTCAGGACCTTGGACAGAGCCCCATCAGAAGGGGCTCTTGGAGAGCAGGATGGGCTCCATTGTTTAAGTGTGCACACGTGCTCACACACATCCCCACCCCGAGTAGAGCTCTGGTGCCCGGCCCCCCGCTGACCTTGTCCCCCGCTCTGGACGACGCCTGGGTGAGGTGCTCTTTGAGGGCCTGCACGGCCTCCAGCAGGCCCTGCCTCTCCTTCTGAAAGCAATCTGGGGGGGTGCGCAGCCGGTCGCTGCCCTGGTCCGGGACAGAGGCTTCAGCTTCGGACAAGACCAGGATCTGCTGGCTCTCATCACAGACCATCTTCAGGAGTGCCTGGGGGCCAAACGGGAGAGGGGGCGGCCTCAGACTCAGCCATTCCGGAGCTGTGGGGCAGGGAGGCTTGGCTGCCCAGAGAGCGGCTGCAGCCAGAGCCGCCCCCAGGGGGAGGCACGGAGCAGGCAGAGGAGGGCACTCGTCTTCCCCCTTCCCAGCTGAGGGATCCGCTTGGAGGCGGCGGGTCAGAGTGACCGTGGCCTTCACCATGCTCACTCTTCCCCAAGCCTGCTCCCACTCCATTGTGACCCCCTCGCTTAGTTTCCCCCGCCTAGTCTTCACAAGCTCATCTTCCTGCCTCCAAAGCACTGCCCCCTTCAAAGGGTCAAAATGCACCCTGTGTCTGTCCAAAGTAGCTGCGGGCACAGGCGACCGAGCGCCAGGCCTGGAGTCCAAAAGCCCGACCAGAAAGGTGGCCTCGGACACTGCCTGGCCGTGGTCTGGGCAAGCCGCCCGCCTCCGCTGCCTCCGCTGTACAACGCAGACCCCAGTGGCCCCTCCTGGGGCTGTTGTGAGGATCAAACAAGATCCTCTGGGCAAGGTACTTCGCACAGACCTGGCATACAGCAGGTGCTCTCTAAATGCTCCTCTCCTTGCTCCCAGATGAGCGTTCTATTGTCTCAGACGCAGGGTCGGGGCTCTCACCGAGCTCTCTCTGTAGCCCTCGACCACAAACTGTACCCCTGAGGCCCACAGCTCTTCCTCACCCGCAGCCATGCGTGGCACATCCCACCATCAGAGTCTCTGCTCGGGCATCCTGGCAGATCCTGGGCCCTCTCTCCTTGTCCCCTGGGCTCCCTGCCCCCACGCTGCCTCGGGACCAGATCTGGGATAAGTTCTGAGGACACGGATCCCCGGGGCCTAGATCTTCTCTGGGGTGAGGTGGGAAACCGGGCCCACAACTGTCATTACTGTTACATAACACACAGCGCCGTCTGCTTGGACCTTTTGGTGCCATTTGGATGTGGCCGGTCTGGGGCATCCTGACCTTTGGGGGAGGGTGATGCCCATCTGACAAAGGTCAGCCGTGTCCCGACACAGGCAACAGAGGCTCAGGATTAGGTCCCGGGGTCCCATGATTGGTTTGGGTTTTTTTTGGTTGTTGTTTTGTTTTGTTTTTTGGGGGGAGTGTCAGCTCGCCCAACGAGTCGGGAGCTGCAGTGAGACCTTGTGCTTGGCATCCACACCCGGGCAGAAGCCTCTGCCCATTCTGACTTCCAGGCCAATAGATGGATGGCCATCTTGTTCCTCTCCTGCTTGGGCCTGCCATGCCAAGCAAGCTAAATGGCCCTCCAAGAGCCTCCTCCCCTCTTGGCACCCTGCACAGAACCCGAACAGATGGCAAGGTGCCTCTGGGTCCTCTGAGCCGGGCCTGGCCCTGCTGAGGGCACAATGCCCTATCCATTGCTGACAAGAGCTGGCGGGCACCAAGGACCCAGCCAAGTGCTTCTGGCAGCATCCACCCAGCTCTTCCGCCCACCCCTGCCCCCTATTGAGCTCCTCTGTATGTTCTAAAACTCCTTCTCAGCAGAAGCCCTTCCCTGCCCCCCTCCTCCCCCACAGGACCTAGGCCTTGTTAGAGCGCCCAGCCCCCTCCTCTAGGCACAAGGCCAGAGCTGTTCTCTTCCCCCAGACCTCCATCTGCCACCTCTTTCATCCCCTAATGTTGCCCCCCAAAACCTCCCAGCCAAAGCAGTCTCTTCTGAGAACTCCACAAGCCTTCTGGTCTCACCTCCCTTAGGGCAACGAGCCCGTGACACTTTGGAGGAGAGTGGGGGCTAGTTGGGGCAGGGGTTGCAGGGGGCTGCGTCTCCCCCCCACCCTGTCCTTGGTCCCTTCCCCTTCCCCCCCCCCACCTCACAGTGCTTGCCTCGAAGTCCCTGTCAACGAGCAGGAGGCGCCATGTGGACGGCACTCTGGCTCTCACAGACCAGGAGGGCCGTGCCCGGAGGACCCAAAGGGCCCATGTCTTAGTGCTCCTGGGTTCTCTCAGCCCCCTTGCAGAGGCTGCTCTGGACTCGCCCGGTGGCGAAATGAAGCCACGGCTTTCGTGCTTCGTAGGCCCTCTGCTTGGCCGAAAGGCTCCCAAGCCCCCCACCGAGGTTGCTCAGAGAACCTGATGGATGAGCTGGGGGGTTCGACACTGACCCCAAGTCGGAAGTGGCCTGCAATGGCCCGTCCCCATCTGCCATCATTCAGGGCATTCAGGGTCAGGATGCTTCACAGACCCAGCTAAGTCAGGGTACTGACAGCATGCTGCCCGAGAACAAGAAGGCCAGAAACCGGCGCCTGCAGGCAGGCAGCAAGGGCCACGGGACAAGGACCCCTGCCCCTAATCCCCCACTCCTCCCCAAGCCCGGGCCAGGAAACTCCTGAACTTGTGCAAAGCCTCAGCCTGAGCCCTGACTCTTTGCTCCCCACTCCTGCTCCTCTCAGGGACTCTAAGGTTGCCATCAGCTCAGCAGCTGGCACTGCACTGCTCGCCATCAAGGAGGGAGATGGACACCATCCCCTCACCACTGAAGATGGGGGAGGGTTTCCTCCCTTTCCTTCTGGTTCCTGGGGGCTCCCCTAACTCCAGTCGCTTTCCCAGATTAGCCCAGATTTGTATGTGGGCCGAAACTTGGCCACTGGAAAGATGCTAGTTGCGGCACCCAACACTAGGCCCCGTGGCCTTAACTCCAAGGCCGGCCACGGCGTCCAGGCCCCCGTTCCCGGGCCCTGCGGGGGATTACCTTCATCTGCTTGGACTGCATTTCTAATTTATCCTTCATTGGTTTGAAAGGCCTTTGAACCATTCCAGATTTGTGAGCTCTCTGAAGATGAAGGCGAGAGGGCGGAGGTCCCGAGCGGTACGAATCCTGCTTTACTTTGTCTGGAACATCAGAAGTCCGACCTAAACGGGAACACGAGCGGGATTTCAGAGCGGGCTGACTCCCTGGAAGCGGGAGGCAAGGAGGGGCCCCCGGGCCAACGAGAAGGGCTCTGCTAATCACACAACTCCAGTCCGGGGGAAGGGGACGCTTACGAACGCCAGCGAGGATCCGCGCCGCCCCCCCTCCCCAGCCCCCGCCTCCCAACTCACTGATGTCATGGCCGCGGCCGTCCCCTCCTGAGCCGGGTACTTTGGACTGTTGGCCTTCATGCAAATCCGTTGGTGTTAGGATGACGTCCTCGACATCTTTTTCCTATCCAAAAGAGGGGCGTTTCCCACCTCTCCCTAGGCTGCTCCCCGGAACCCCCCGCGCCTGCAAACGCGCTTCCTGCCCTGGGAGATCAAGTCCCCAATCTCAATCGGAAAACCAAGGGCCCTGATTCTGAAAAAGGCAAATAACGCCAACTGGACGGGAACGAGCAAGCAGTACCAAGACTGCTCCCAAGATGCCGTTCAGACCAACGGTGAGCACGGGATGACGGCTCCAGCCTCAGCCCCGGGGACCCTCCACGCCACCGCCAGAGAGGGGAGCCGGGATGGGCCGGGCCCCTTCCCCCCACGAGCCTGGCGCCAGGGACGCTCTCCCCAACTTGCACATCAAAGGCCCATTCGTGACGAGTACCTCGGCCCCTCAGGCTTCCCTCCCTCCTTCACTCCCAACCCTTGGAGCGTGAGACCAGCCTGGATCAGACACAGCAATGCCTTAGGACCCAAAGTCCCCCAGAAGACAAGGAATTGGGGGTTGACCTGCAGAAAATGAGTCTCGCCCACACACCGTGCTGACCCCTGGGCTCTGAGCTATGCTGCAAAAGCTGCTCTCATGACCTTTGGCCAGGAGGTGAACTAATAATGGGGGAGGTCTGGGAGACCTGGGCAGGAGAGGAACAACCCATTTCCATGGGAACATGTTGAAGTCACACTACCTGGGGACGGGCCCAGGGGACAGCAGACCTCAGGTTTCATTGATTCCCGGGAAGTCCCGGGGGAGGACATTCCCTCTCCCAATGCCCAGCAGCTTCCCTGCAAGGCCTCAGTCCTGAAGCAGTCCCAGGTGGGGAGCGGCGGCCCAGCTGGCCCAGGGCCATGGAGGGAAAGGGCCCAAGGCCGACTCCTCCAGCCCTCTGACCTCCGGGCCGCTGAAACAGCTTAAAGGAGAACCGAAGGGAGAGAGATGGAGGAACAAAGCGGGTGCCTTACCGAAAGCCCCCTCTTGAGGTCCTGGCCGCCATCGGGCTGTGGCTTGTCCTTACGGGCCGGAGGGCTGGCTGCCAGCCCCGGGAGAGCAGGCAAGCCCAAGTAGCCTGAGGAATCCTGCAGAGCCAAGGAGCGCCAGGCCGCCTCGGGGCTCTGCAGGCCGGCGGTGTGCGAGAGGGGCGTCAGGCGGAGACTGGGCAGGCTCTCCAGCGTGGAGTCTCTGCGGACCAGCTCCGGGGAGCCCAGGGAGGAGGCGTCCGTGTCCAGGATCGTGTCCCGGAAGTGCTCCACAGTCTCCAGGGCATCCATGTCGACCTGTGACCCGTTCTCAGTGCTGCCGGTCCAAGAAGGGGAGCCCCGGGCAGACTCTTGACTCGGCTCCCTGGGAAACCTGGCTCCGTCTGGAGGGGACGAGCCCTGGCTTTTCATGCCTGCTGGGACTTGCGAAGCAGCCACTCGCTCTTCAAAGTAACTCTCGGGAGTCAGGGGTTCGGCATAGTCTGGGTCTCCACTCGGGCTGCTCGGGAAAGAGTCCGGGCTCTGCTCAAACTGGAATTGGTGTCGGGCCCATCCCGGAGAAGCGTGGCTTTTCGCCTCGTCAGCCGAGTCCCACAAGTGACAGACACTGTTGCATTCTGGCCCGAGTGAGGCAGGGGAGCCCGGCTCCGTGGCCGGCCGGCCCCGAGCGGTCCGTGAGAGCCGCCCGTGAGGACTCCGGGCGGGACTCTGCAGGGCGGGGTGCTCCGAGGGTCCCGGCTGCTTCCCGCCGTCGGCCTCTCTGTCCACTGAGGAGATGGACTTGATCAGGCGATGGAGCTTCTCCAGAATGTGTCTCACTTGGGTTATCAGATCTCCCTTGTGCAGCTGATCGCCCTCCATGGGCTTCGGCGGCATCTGCGGTGGGAGAAAGGCAGACAGGTTACTAAGCAGCGGGACCCCGGAGGGCCAGGTTCCTGCCAACACTGGCCAGGGCCCTTCTACTTCCAACCTCACTGGCCCGCTCGGAGCCCCAGGCCCAGCCCTCTTGGCCAGCTTCTCCAGTAGGAGAGCCCAAAGCAAGGAAGCCTTCGGGAGGAAGGGCGGCTTCCTCGGGCACCAAGAGGCCGCCAGGTGGGGGCTCGGGTCTGCCGCGTGCCCACCCGGGTCTGGCTGCAAGGAAAGCTGTGAGCTCAGAGGAGGCTCCCGGAGGCGGGAAGGGCTTCCGAGAGTGACCAGACGGGCCAAGAAACGTGGCCAGTGCGGCCTTCCCCCCC
>JAJPUD010015673.1:0-28652 GCA_023553655.1 Myrmecobius fasciatus | reverse complement strand
AAACTAGGCTGTGGTTATTGATCTATCAGGGAATAGATCTCATTGGGGATGTTATTTTGGAGATCATTGCTCCGGCAGAGATCTTCCAACTTGGAGGTGCTGGGGCTCTCTCTGAGAACCTCTCTGGGCTGTTTCCAGGGCTTCCTCTGTCAAAGGGGACCGGATGACCACTTCCCACTCTTGACCGAAGAGGAGCTCCCACTACCTTTTCCAGGCGCCCCCATGGAAGTTGGAGAGGACTTTTGATGAGGAGGGGAGGCAAGATTTGAATCCAAGCACAAGCCAATGATGGGGGAGAGGAAGAGGGATGCCGGGCCAAGTCTTGGGGCTTCTCAGGCTTGTCTCCCACAAGAAACCCCAGCATGAGGTTTAGGAAAATAGAAGATGGCCCCACGACTTGACAGTGACGGCCCTGTGACCCGGCAACAATGGCTCTATGGCCTGGTAGTGATGGCCCTATGACCCAGCAACAGTGCTCTATGACTTCACAGTGATGGCCCTGTGACCCGGAAACAATGGCTGTATGGCCTGGTAGTGATGGCCCTATGACCCGGCAGTGATGGTCTTTTGACCTGGCAACAGTGGCCCTATGACCCAGCAGTAACGGTCTTTTGACCTGGCAACAATACCTATATGACCTGGCAGTGATGGTCTTTTGACCTGGCAACAATGGCTCTATGACCTGGTAGTGATGGCCCTATGACCCGGCAACAATACCTATATGGCCTGGTAGGGATGGCCCTATGACCCGGCAGTGACAGTCTTTTGACCTGGCAACAACGGCTTTATGACCTGGCAGTGATAGCCCCATGACCCGGAAGCAGTGTCCTTGTGGCAAAGGTCTTTGCTTTCCTCCCTCCAAACACAAGGCTGGAAAGGACTGAAAGATGGACTGCCCCAGCCCTTCACACACTCTGGTCAGAGAACTCGGGTTTGAGCCCCACCTTTGCGTACTCCCTCCTCGGGGCCAGAGCTTGCCCTCGGTGAAGGGGGGAGGGGGCAGGGGGCGGAATTGAGCCCATGTGTAAGGCCCCTTGTCAGGGGCCTAGTTCCAGAACTAGAAACCCGTGACTGTTGAGGAAGCCCAACCCTCCCAGAGAATGGGTCGGGGGCAGTTCCTGCGGCCTTTTCGCTTCTATCCCAGGCTATCCCCCATGTAAGGGCCTACCCTGAGCCAGAGGCCCCTGGGATTTCAGCCCCGCTCCTCAATCAAGAATAAGAGCTCCCCCAGCTCCGTCCTCCCGTAGCCATGGGAGGCTGGCGAAGGGAGGCTCTCCCCATCCCTCTTCCCATCCGACTGGGAGGACGGGGAAAGGCCGGCAGCGCGGCCTACCTAAGAGGTGCCGCGGGGGCGTCCATCCTTTCTCCTACTTGTGATAATGAGCGAGGGACCGCTTCACCGGGTGACCTTGGACGGGGGCCGGCGGGAGTTTGCGTCTCACTTTTTCCCTCCGGAAAGATCCAAGGAAGTTGGATTCACCGACCCTTGGAGGCCCCTTCCAGCCGTAACCCTGAGCTGCGGGAAGGAGCGTAGTCGCCCCGTAGCCAAGAAGACGGGTGTTGGCCGGCCGCCGCCTTCTCTTCCCGGTTTGGGGTGCCAGTGTGGCAGAGAGGCTCGCCCTCAAGGAGCTAGAAGGGGGGTCCCCCGCCAGATGTCTTTGCCCCGTCCCCTTCTCTGATGCTTGGTGAGCTTCCAGGACCCTTCCTTGGAGGAGCGGTGCCCATACGATGCAGGTTGGACAAGGGTTAGTCTGATTTTAAAGATGAAGAAACTGAGGCTTGAGAGCAGGCCCGAGAACTGGCTGGGTTCAGGGTTTAAGTCAGAGGGCTTTTCCCCCAAGGGCACCATCAGGAAGGACCAGAATTTGGGGCGGAACTGCGGCTTCTTGACCCGAGCCAGGGGCCCCTCTGCCAGCCTCACGGGGGGCATCAGGAGGGTCTTTCTGCAATTGTGACGTTGCAGTCTGAGGACCTGGCTCTCAGTGACAGCTCCCCTGGCCTCCGGAAGCTTCCGTCCTGCTTAGGAAATCCCTTTCTCTTCTCAGGGCCTCGGTTTCCCCATTTGCCAAACGATGGGCTCCAACTTGGCCTTTCTGTCTCAGACACTGCCCGGGCAGCAGTCTACTGAGAAATGGCCTCTGGTCATCTCAGAACCAGGTTTTCAAACACAGAAAGCGGAAGACCCTGGGGGGGGGGGTCCCAAAGGACTGCCATTCGATCCGCTTGCAGTTGTCACAATCTTTGCCCGCTCAAGACGAGCCCTTCTGGGTATACGGGAAACGGCCAACTGGCGAACTCTTGGGTGACGGCAATAAGCCTGCGGGCACTGGCTGACCCCCCCCCCAAAAAAAAAAAAAACGTGGTTGTAGAAAAGCAGGGAGAGAAACCTGATCTGCCCGTACCACTCGGCATCCCAGACCCCCAGAAGGCTCTGCTTCTCCTGTGGCTGCCACGTGAGCCGTCTTCCCAGACTTGTGGCCGGGGGATCCCCACCATCTACTGCTGTGGGGACATGCTCCCTCCTGGGAAGCTTCCTGAACTCGGAGACTCGGTCTCTCCTTGTAAGCCACCGGGTGCTGCTGCTCGTGGACACGCCAGGTGGGGCTCGATTTGGGGCCTTTTTGAATTCGCCTCGGTGGCGCTAAAGGCCCTTTGGGCCGGAAAACTTGGGCCCAGGGCAGTTCGTGGCCCCGGGTCCCCAGGTTCTGTTCCCCTCCCCCTTGGCACTGACCTTGAGAAATGGCGCAAAAAGCAGATGATGGCTCAGAGCGCGGCCATCCTGGAGGCCGAACGCTCGGGCCGGTCGCTATTTACCAGGGTCGCTATTTAACTTCGGGGACGCTAGCCTCGGATAACGAGCCAGGCCGATGGAGGAAATGGGCTCCCCGACGCAGGGCCCGCTCAAAGGAAGCTTCCAGCATGGAAAGGGGGGGGCCTGGCCCTCATTTCCCTTTCCTGGGGGAGAACCTCAGGAACTTCAAATGGGACCCAGAAGCAGGAAGTTGGACCCCGTTTCCATTACCGGGGACATCGATCTCTGCTCCCGAGCCGTGGGAAGCGGGGAACGGGGCGGCTGGAGGAGGATGGGGGCCCAGAGGCTCCAGCGCTTGGGGATTAATGCTCGCCAACATTCTCAGCAGGGAGGGAAGTGGGGCGGCCTGGCACTTCCGTCTGTGCTCTGGCCACTGCCACTCACTTGGGGCCCAGTGTCGGGACACCTCGATTTCAAGCCGCGCTCTTGCCATGTTTTTCTGGGCGACCCTGGGGAAACGGCTCGGCGTGTCGGAGTGCCGGGGCAGTAAGGGGGCTCGAACCGAGCTCCTGGTGACACAGCACCGTGACCTCGGGGACCTCTAGTTTTGACCAGAGGAACAGAGGGAAGTCCGTAGGACGGCCCTTTAGCACCCCCGAATTAGACTCTGATGTTGGAAGG
Source organism: Myrmecobius fasciatus (assembly GCA_023553655.1). NCBI lineage: Eukaryota > Metazoa > Chordata > Mammalia > Dasyuromorphia > Myrmecobiidae > Myrmecobius > Myrmecobius fasciatus. Next base: position 25,219 of record JAJPUD010015673.1, on the reverse strand, counting down.
TGACCTGTACGGGGCCCCTTGGCCCCAAGCAAAGGCGGGGATCGGCTGTCTCTTATTACTCATTGACCAATAGCGCGCCCCAAATTGGCCACGGCCTCCATCTGAATACGGTTAATGTTCGGGGAGAGAGCCCAGCCGACTGCATTGGGGTACATGTTGACGTGGTGGAAGTTTTTTATTTTAAAGCGAAATGGGCCTCCCCATTTGGGGGTGAAACAGGCTTTCTTGTAACCCCCACCCTGTTTTGGGGGTAAAACGGGCCTCCCTGCAACCCCCCTCCCTGTTTCGGGGTGAAACGGTTTTCCCTGCAATCCCCCCTCCCCATTTTGGGGTGAAACAGTTTTCTTCATACCCCCTGCCCCATTTTGGGGTGAAACGGTTTTCCTCACAACCCCCCCCATTTTGGGGTGAAACGGCCCCTCTGTAACTGCACTCCCCATTTGCTCCTAGTTCTGCCCGCAAGCTCAGCCCCCTTTCGCGGGCATCCATTGTGCAGCGGAAGGTTAGGGTTCCATGCCAAGTTCTCTTCATGGCGTCTTCCTGATCCACAGGACGATATAGGAGAACCCGGCCTGAACTTGCCCAGTTCCTTGGTTGTGGTACCAATTTGGTCACATCGACCCCTTTGGGGTGTTGGTCATTTACTGCGTCAGCCCATTTGACAGATGAGGAAACCGAGGTAAATGGGCTTAACTGATTTATCCAGGGTCAGGAAGCGTCTGAGGCCGGACTGGGACTCGACAAGATGAGGAGAGACGGCCTGCGTCTCAGAGTAGGGTGACGGCCCAGGAGCATGAGCAGAATGAGGAGGGGGCCACAGATGTAGGCGACCGTCTCTTCCAGGGGTGGGAGCGACTCAGTGTTGGCCGAGGGTCCCAAAGGGGATTTGGTGGAGGCTGCTGCCATCCCTCCCCCCTCCCCAGCACGGGTAAGAAAGCGTATCTGTCCTCAGCCCACTATGGGGCTATGGATGGTCACCGCGCCGGCTGCCCACTTTCACGGTTTCCTGTCTAGAGATGGCTGGTGTTTATCTAACGTAAGCAGGTGGGGGGGGGGCACGAAGGGGCCGATCCAAGACGGAGCGACGTGGCGCCAGGGCAAGGATTTGGAGGGGCCGGCTGCCTCAATGGGCAAGCCTAGCGCAGAAAAACCATTTTAAGCGAAAGGGAGGTGGGTTTTGGAACCTTTTTCCGTCCCCAGATCCGGGGCTACAGCACAGCCTACTGGTTGCTGCTGGTGCTGCGCAGGAAGCTGCGCCCTAGCGCCCCCTCTTGGATCACGTGGCTCCTTTTGGGAAACGCCACTCCATTTTGTCAGAGACTCCTATGAGGTAAGTCGGGTAGGGGGAGAGGAGTAACGGTAAAGGTTCGGGGTCTTTGGGACCGTGAGTTGAGAAAAAGAAGGGGGAAGACGAGGAAATCAGTTTTCTTACTTTTTTATTTACCAGCAGGAAAATGGGATGAAAAGCTATTCAGGTTGCTTTCCCTGAGCGGTCACTATAGGGGACTTGTGAATTTAAGTTCCCTTGATCGATGGGGAGGTAAGGGAGGGGGGGGAGGACAAATAGAGTACACCGAGGCAAAGGCCCGATGACGGGGTCAAGTGAGGGAGCTTTGTGGGAGCCATATAACGTTCTTCCCCTTCAAAACTATCCAGATCCCACTAGAACGACCCAACTCTGTCTCCCTCAAGAAGGTGCGACTCCAGTCTCGTTACGGAAACTTCTAGAAGGTCGAAGGTCGTCTGGGGAAAAGGAGGCAAAGATGGAGGGAGGGGAGAGGCAGAGACAGACAGAAAAAAGCTAAGAGAAATATAAGGAGGGGAGAAAAAGAAAGAGAAAATAGAGGGCAACCGATGGACTAGGGAAAGGGAAAGGGAAAACAGAACAGGCCAGAAAGGGAGAGGGAAGGAGACAGAAAAGAAAAGAGAAACGGAGAAAGAAATACAGGCTGGGGCAAGAGAAAGAAAATAAGAACAGATTTATTAGTGAAAGCAAAGAGGGATATAGATAGAGAGAAAAAAGCCAGAAAGGGGGAGGGAGAGAGACATAGAAAAAGAAAAGATTAAAGGAGAGAGAAATACAGTGGGAAAGGAAAAAGAAAGAGAAAATAGAGGGCAACAAAAATTGTTAGGGAAAGGGAAAGGAGAGACAGGGAGAACAAGCCAGAAAGGGACAGACAGAGGGAAAAGAGAGACAGAAAAAGTAGGAGAGAGAGACAGGGAGGGACAGGAGAAAAAAAAACAAAATAGAGGGGAACAGATTGATTAGGGAAAGGGAAAAGAAAGACAGAGAGCAAGCCTGAAAGGGAGTGAGAGGGACACAGAAAAAAGAAATGTAGAAAAAGAGAAGATAGAAAGAGGGGGTGGAACAGAAGAAAGAAACACAAAAAAGAGGGAAGCAGATTGATTAAGGAAAGAGAAAAAGAGAGAAAGCAAGCTAGAAAGAACCAGAAAGGGAGTGGGAGGAGAGAGATACAGAAAAAAAGGTAGATGGGAAAAGAGACAGGATCAAACAGGAGGAAAAAACAATATAGAGGGGAACACATAGAAAAGGGAAAGGAGAGACAGAGGGAACAAGCCAGAGAGAACCAAAAAGGGAGAGGGAGAGAAAGACACAGAAGAGAGACAGAAAAAAGATAGAAGGATAGAGAAATAGAGTGGGACAAGAGAAACAGAAAATAGAGAGCAACAGATAGATTGGTGAAAGAAAGAAAAGAGAGAAAGGGACAGAGGGAACAAGCCACAAAGAGCAAGAAAGGGAATGGGAGGGGAAGACAAGAAATAGAGACAGAGAAAGAGAAGATAGAAAGATAGAGAAATAGAGCATAAGATAGGAGAAAGAAAGAGAAAATAGGGAAGAAAAGATTGATTAAAGAAAAGCAAAGGAAAGAAAAATACAGACACAGCAAGCCAAAAAGAGCCAGGTCTGGAGAAGGAAAGAGACATAGAAAAAGAAAAGATAGGAGAGAGAAGGACAGGGTGGGACAGTAAAGAGAAACAAAATAAGGCAGTAACACATTGATTACTGAAAGGGAAAGGAGAAAGAGAGAGGGACAGAGAGAAGAAGCCAGGGAGAGGGAGAGAGAGAGAGACAGACAGCAAAAGAGAAGACAGAAGGATAAAGAAATCAGGCTGGAACGGGAGAAAGAAACAGAAAATAGAAGGGAACAGATTAATTAGGGAAGTGGAAAGGAGAGACAGGGAGAACAGCAAAAAGGGAGTAGGATAGGGAGACAGAAAAGAGACAAAGAAAAAGAGAAGATAAAAGGATCGAGAAATAAAATGTGGGACAGTGAAAAGAAACATAAATTAGGCAGGAACAGATGGATTACTGAAAGGGAAAGGAGAGAGATATACAGAGACAGAGAGAACAAGCCAGAAAGGGAGAGATAGCGGGGAAGAGAGAGACATAGAAAAAGTAGGAGAGAGAGACAGCAGGAAAAAAAAAACAAAATAGAGGGAAACAGATTGATTAGGAAAGGGAAAACAAACAAGATACAGACAGACAGAACAAGCCAGAGAAAAGAGAGTCATAGTAAAGGGCAAGATAGAAGGATAGAGAAATACCGGGTGGGACAGGAGAAAGAAACAAGGGAGGGATATACAGATACAAAAGGGAAAAGGAGAGAGAGACAGAGACAGAGAGAACAAGCCAGAAAGAGCCACAGAGGGAAAGGGAGAAAGATACAGAAAACAAAGGCAAAGATAAGAGAGAAATTTAAAAAAGGCAGACAGGAGGGGAAAAACATAAAATAGGGAGGAACAGATTGATTACTGAAAGGAAAAGGAAAAAGAGAAACAAAGAGAACAAGACAGAAAGGGAGTGGGAGAGGGAGAGATACACAGATAAGAGAGACATAGAAAAAAAGATAGAAGGAGAGAGGGTGGAACAGGAGAAAAACAGAATATAGAGGGGAACGGAGAGGAAAGCGAAAGGGGAAAGAGAGAAAAAGACAGAACAAGGCAGAAAGAGCCAGAAAGGGAGAGAGACAAAAGAGAACCATAGGAAAAAAAGAGAAGTTAGAAGGAGAGAGGAATAGAGGGTGGAACATGGGGGGGGGAACAGATGAAAGGGCAACAAATTGATTAGGCAAAAGGAAAGGAAATAAAAATACAGGTAGAACAAACCAGAAAGAGCCAGGGGTTAAGAGGGAGAGAGACACAGGAAAAGAGAAGATAGGGTAGAGAAATACAGGATGGGACAGAGAAAGCCACAGAAAATAGAGGGGAATAGATGGATTAGGAAAAGGGAAAGGAGAGAGAGGGAGCCAGAGACAGAGACAACAAGCCAGAGAGAATCTTGCTTTTTTTTTTTTTTCCTTTCTGGAGATGACTAGTGGATTATCTCCATTTCCACTTTGCTCTCTGGTTCTAAGAGCTCTGGGTAGTTTTATTATTTCTTGAAATGCAATGTCTCATGACCTTCAGATAAATTATGTCTTCAATTTGTTTCCCAGATTCTCTTTTTCCTATTATTTCAGATTTTCCTCAATTTCTTTCTTTTTCAGGCTCATGACTTTTATTTATTCCTTTTTTATTTTAACCTTATCATAGTTTTCAACCTTCACCCTTGCAATACTTGTTCTAATTTTTCTCCCTCCCTCCCCTAGACAGCAAGCAATCCAATATAGGTTAAACAAGAGCAATTCTTCTGAACATATTTCCCCATTTATTGTTTTATTATTGCTTGACATCTCTTGGGATAATTTGACTTCCAGTGGGTCAATTCTAATTTTCAGGGAGTTAGTTTGGGATTTTTGGTGAAGTTGTTTGTTTGTTTGTTTGTTTTAACCTCTTTCTCATTACCCGATTTTCCTATTTTTTCTTCTTGCTTAAAATGCATTTATTGACTGTAAGATTTTTTGTTTTGTTTTGTTTTGTTTTTTGTTTTATTTTTTGTTTTTGTTTTGTTTTTTTGTTTTTTGGGTTTTGTTTTGTTTTGTTTTGTTTTGTTTTTTTTGCTGGCTTTGTGTCCCAGCTGTCTTTTCTCTGTGGATTTACATTAATCTTCTGGCATCGGACCTTGAGTACTCCCGTCCCTGTACTTGCTCTGAAAGGTTGGGTTCTTTTGTTTTCTCATTCTTCCAAAGCCCGTGTCCTGACTTTGGACTTGATGGTAAGGCTGAGTTCTGCCCCAGAACTCTCCCCACCACTTCTGGGGGGAAGGGCTAGCCCAAGCTCGCCTCCTTCCATGTCTTTCTGCCGCTTTCCCGGCTCAGTGGAGGGGGCTCACATGTTTTGGTACTTCTGAAGCGCTGTGATCTGGGGAACGGGCTGCCCTCTCTCCTCTCGGCCAGAGTTGTGCATGTTCCGGACCCAACTTTGGGTCTGTCGGCTCATATGCGGTTCAGTTTCTGTAGATGGCTGCTGAACTCCGTCACTGTCAGCTCACTGGGAGGTTCTCTAAGTTCAGAGCAACTGATCTCCGTGTTGGTGTTGGTCACCTGACTTGGTAGCGAGTGTTGTTCCCACCGAGATAGACGGAGAGAAGATGCCAGCTTCCCTTGCGTACGAGGATGGCCTCAGCGGGCATTTGGGTTAGCCCTGAAATTCAACCCAGAACATGGCTCCCATGTTAATTTAGAATTTTAATCGGCGTCCTCAGATCAAAGATCTGATAAAGACTATCTAACCTCATTTGACAGATAAGGAAACTGAGGCCCACAAAGAAGTTAAAAGATTTACTCAGGAGTAGATTCTAAACTTTTGCCCAGGACACATCTCATACGTTATCAGCCTCTCGGGTTTTCTTATAACGACGCCTTACATTTGGAAACCACACGGCATCGTAGCTAGGACCTGGGACTCAGAACGCCCGAAACCAAAGTCCACCTCACTGACCGATTGTGACTCGAGTCAGATCGCTTCACTCTCATCTGTGCGTGGGGTTGAGAGGGTTGAGCCCATTAAGCTCTAAGGTACCTTCCGCCTCTGTGAGCGACTCTAGGAGGTAGGTAGAGCCCCAGTTATTCTCCATCTCCATAAGGCAGTGCAGTGTTCCAGGGCTAAAACCCAGGCCCCCAAAGCTCTGCTGACCCAAGTCCGTGTCTGGTCTTAATACACATACCATGTTGCTTCCCAGGGAAACAGCGAAGGAAGGCTTTCTTAGGTGCTAAGCATTACTGGGGAAAACCCAGAGGCTCCCCAGCTCCTGCCCGTCCTTTCCCTGTGAGGGATTCGCTGGATGTGGTTTTGTCTCCAGGCCTGGCCCGCCTGCTGGGTGCTGGGATCTCCAGCTCTGGAGATTTCCTCGTTCCCCTGGATCTCCTCTCAAACGCACCCGCTTTTCTCCAAGCAGGTATCTCTGCAGCCTGTGACCGCAGATAACAGTTACCTTCTGGAAGGCACTCTCATAGGTAACCAGTACTTGGCTGCAGACAGGTCCTCCGCCGTCCCGTACGGCGTCAACATCAACGTCGTCATTCCCGACGACCCTTACGCGCCCTTGGACCTCTTTGGAGCTTCCAGGTCCCTGGCGGGCTTTGCGCAGGCCTATCCCGCGAACGATTCTTCTTCGTCGACCCTTCCGGATTTTGCCAGCGTCTTCAGTGGGCCCCAATCGATGGCTGTGAGTAACAGCTTCATTAAGCAGAAGTTGTCTAGAGAGATGCCCACGACTGCAGCCGTGCAGTCAGACCACTTGTGCCAGCCGTCCTCCATCGGGGGAAGCGTGGGCATAGACGTCCCCGTGACCGTGCCACCGGCCCGCGACGTCCCAGCCTGCGGTGACCTGGCTGGTATCACCGTAGCAGCGGGCAGTTCTCTAGCTGGAATCACCCAGCAGCCTTCAAGGCCCAAGAGAAAAAAAACCTTGCCAGAATCGCACAGGCAGGGCGCCTTTGGTTTCACTGGGCCGTTTTACCCCATCCCCAGTGTCACCCCGCCCCCATCCCCCCCCAGACCCCAGCCTAACGGGCCAGAAAATCAGCGCCCCCTGTCTCACAATGCCACCCCCGGATCACAGCTGGTACAGCCCCCTCGGGTGGCCGCGCTCCCCAACGCCTCGAACGCTGTCTCCCAGGGACAGCTCATCGAGCAAGCGGCCCCGTTCGGCAAGAAGGCTGCGAGCAACCCGGAACTGGACAAGAGGCGCATTCATCACTGCGACCATCCAGGTGAGCCATCCCGCGCCGCAGCCGGGCAGCCGCTCTAGGGGGTGGTGGAGCCCCGCTCTCAAGAGCTCCGGAGCGGGGTTCCTGGCTCGGAGCGGACTCGCAGGGAAGACGGACGGAGGGAGGGAGGGAGGGAGGGGCGAGCCACAGGGCACTCCCAACGGGGAGTGATCCCCTCCGTGATCCACTTGCGAGCTCTCCTTTTAGACCACAGAGATGCCGGTAGTGGGCACAGTTTGGATGGAGGTGGCACAGTGAGCACAGGCCTTCAGGGGCCTCAGGCTACAAGGCGAGACTCCCCCCACCCCAGTAAAGGAAGCCACCCAAGACCGGCGAGGGGCTAGCCACACGGCCACCGGCGTGAAGGCGAGAAGGGAGCGAGGGATAAGGCTTCGCCCCAGAGAAGCTGAGAAAGCGGGGGCAGCAGTGAGAGCAAGGGCCAAGGGAAGGTGGGGAGAGAGAAGCCCAGGAAAGGAAAGGGGCTGGACGGACTCCAGAAGCAGATGATACGGGACCTGGGAAGTACAACAGAGACCTGGAGTCCATAGGGAGCCAGTCACCTGGAGTCATAGGGAGCCAGTCCAGGTTCTTGAGCTGGGGAGAAGCACTGACTAGCACTTAAGGACAATGGGATCTAACAGTTAGAAACACAGGGCATAGACAGAGAGAGACGCGGCCGGCTCATCCGGGCAGCGCCGAGCACTCGCTGGCTTTGGGAGTGGCCTCCTGTGGCTCCCGCTGTCATTCCCAGCGGGGTGCCCACCATAACTGCCGCGCCTCTGTCACCGGCTCCCCAGCCGAACAGTGACCCCCTTTTTCTCTCGTCTCCAGGTTGCCCTAAGGTTTACACCAGGAGCTCTCATCTGAAGGCCCACCAGAGGACCCATACCGGTAAGTACCAGAGCCCCAGAGGGTCTGTGCCGGGAACTGTACCTGTCGGTCCAGGAGGGTTGTTACATGAAAGGGGCATTGACCCTGTCCCATTTGACCCCAGAGGGCACGACTAAGTGCTTGCGAAGGCAGTTGGAGAGAGGCAGATTACTTGTGGAAAGGTGAAAGGTCAGGGAGAAGGGTGGTCTCTGGGTAAAAAGGGCACCCCTCCCCAGAGCTCGGGCCCACACTCAGTGGCTTCTAAGCCCCCTCAGCCTCCAAGATGGAAAGATGGGATGGCCGAATCGGGGCGGGCGGGCTCTCGGCGGCTTGGGATGCTGGGCAGCCCCGAGTGCCGTCCCACTAAATGGGCTGAATCCCGCCCGAGGGGCGGGAAAACCCCACGCAGGCTCCCGGGCCAGGGAGAGCTGCCTGGAGGGGGCTCGGGGGCCATGGAGCTGACCAGCTGGGTGCCAGTGGGATGGGGTGGGCAGGGGGGTCTCTCTCCCACCAGAAAACGCCCAGCCCCCCTGCCCACCCCATCCCATGGGCACCAAATGGCCCATGAGGGACCTGATGCCCTGGAGGGGCTCCTGGGGAAGGCGCGCTCTCACGGTTCCAGTGCGTTTCCTGGGCTGCCGAGACTTTCCCAGGGGTCCAGGGGCCCGTGTTCTCATTTGCTGAGATTTGGAGCAATATGACTTGGCTAGGGTCACACAGATAACGAGGAACCAAGGAGAAACTCGAATCCAAATCGTTGCCGTTCCAAAACTGGCGGTCTGTGGGCTGTGCCCCAAATGGGACACGTGAGGCCACGTGTGAGACCGTGTGACCCTGGGTCAGTCACTTAACCTGAGCTGTACCTTCTGACACTCTAGTCTCTATTCTCGAAGTTTCAGGGACACCTCCCCTCCTCCTGCTCCACCTCCTCTCCCATCATGCCCTGTGACCGTACGTGGCCCTCGGGGCTCGGTCCCGGACCCTCTCCCTCTTTGCCGCTCCAGGTGGGCACTCTCCCTTGTGCTGAGCCCCAGCCGGCCCACGGGGCATCCCGGACGGGACATCCAAGAGACGTCACCCTCAGTTTGTCCAAAGCACAAGTCGCCCTTTTCCCTGCAAGACCACCTCCCTCGGTCCCCCACCCAGGCCCATAATCCAGATCTCAGCCTTGATCGCTTGCACCCGGCCCCCCTCCCGCCCCTTCGCTCATCTCTGCCAGCGGCATCTCTCAAAACTCCCTCCCTCGGGGCTTGCTGGTGTCTTGGGGGCCAGGGCCAACGGCTGCACGGGAGCGCCTGTGTCACAGCCCTGTACTCATGTACACACCCAGGGACACGGGGACATGTGAGCACACGTGTCAAAGCGTGTCTGTGCAAGGCCTGAACCTGCTCCTGCACGCCCACATGTGGGGCTGGCTCGAGAAACACACTTGGATCCAGACTGCTTTTGCACACGTGTGTGTGTGTACGCCCAAGTGCTAGAGATGCCGTCTAGCCGGTTTGTCGTCCGTCATAGAAATGGCGGCCGTTGGAGGTCAGGGGATCCGCCCATCCCATGACCCCTACTCCGGCCGCGCCCCCTCTCCAGCACGGCCAGTGTGGGCGCTAGTGCTGCTCCAACGGCCGCGCGGCCCGGCCCAGCTCGGTCCTAACTCGGCTTCGGGTAGCAGAGAGGGAAATGCCCGTTCGTCCCCGGCCGCGGTGGGCGCCCGCTCGGGCCTCCGCAGACCTGCCCCCTTCCATCCTCACCCTGGGATTGGGAGAGGGCGGGCTGCATTTCTGCGGGGGCTGGGCCTTTCCCCGGCACCAAAACTAGCTCGAGGACTCTGGGGGTCTCACCATTTGTAAAGCAAGTGGGCTTGATCTTGTGGGCCCTGGCTGCGGGCACGGGGGCGGTCCTACCCAGAAGCGTGCCTGTGGAGACCCGGCCTCTACGCGTGCTCCACGTTGGAGGCCAAACCATTGCATTTGCCAGGTGTCGCGGAGGCTCTGTGCCAGGTGCTGGGCTGGGAACTGAGGAGCCTGGCACAGAAATTAGCCCCCGATGCCAAGGGGTCGGGTCCGACGCAGTCACGTGGGGCGGTACGACCCATACGTGCCCCTGCCTTTGACACGGGGTGCTTGGAAAGGGAAGAAAGTACTAAAGAGTGAGGGGGGGGCTAGTGAGCAGGAAGCAGAGGGCGTGAGGAGAACACCTGGGGGGAGGGCATTCCCTGCCCGGCCCGCCTCATCTCCCTTGGATCTTAGGTGGCGTCCTTTGGCCAAAGCGCCCATTGCCTACCCACCTGCATGTGCTGCCCTTTCACCTATTCCAGGGGCCCAGCCTCCCCTCTTCCCGCCAGTTCTTGGTGATGGGAGGCCAGAAAGGAACGTTTTAGCCTCTCCCCTGTCCCTCGACTTCCCCCTCAGCCTCTCCTCTGGCTCTCCAGCGGGCCCTGCCCTGGGGCAGCGCCCACCTCCTCGTTCTTCCCTATGCCCAGCTGCCCAAGAAATGTTCTCAAAGTGCCCCCTCGAGCCAGCGTGGACTCCTGCTCGGCCCTTCCCAAGCCAGCCTCGTTCCCGACCTTTGTGCGGTCGGGAGGCTCGCTCTCCTCACTGGCCCCGAAGAGTCCACTCAGCGTCACCTCTGGGGGGGGGGCAGCTGCTAGTGCTCCCCACGGCGCCTCGTATTTGTCCACAAGATGGCCGGAGGCGGCCAAAGGGACCGCCGCCATGGCGTATCAGCCCGCTGCCCGCCGCAGCCCTCGGGCTCCCGAGCGGCCCACTGACTGGCCGATCTACGGCCGGGGCCAGAGCCAGCAGCGAGCGGGACCGGCCTAAGGCAGCCGGGGTCCGTCTCATCCTTTGACCTCTCTCCCCCCCCCTTTGCTTCCCTCCCCCAAAGGTGAGAAGCCGTACATTTGTTCCTGGGATGGCTGCAACTGGTGCTTCGCCCGCTCGGATGAGCTTAGCCGCCATTACCGCAAGCACACCGGAGTCAAGCCGTTCAAGTGTGCCAAGTGCAGCCGCTGCTTCTCGCGCTCGGATCACCTGGCCCTGCACATCAAACAGCATCACAATTAGGGGCCCTTCCCGGGTGTGCAGGAGGCCCTCGGGGATCCCCCACCTGATGGCGCCTCCCACCCTTGCAAACAGCAGAGGGGATCCCTTCTCAGTCCCTAGATTTTCTTCCCATATCCCTAGGTTGAAGGCAGCTCATGTTTCCCCTCAGCCCAGGATTCGCTGGTGCCGTCACCCCTTGGGGGGGCTACCTCACCACACCCCATTTTTGTCCCCTACAAAAATCTTCTAAAATTTCTCATAGCAAAACTCCCGGAGAGGCCCGTGCACTGGCTCTTAGCTCCATGATGGCTCCAGCTAGGCCCCGAGCCGCTCGGGGCCCTGGGAAAGGGCGGGGGTGTACACCGACCCAGCAGCCACCGAGAGGCTTCTCTGGCTGCCCCTTGTCCAGGGCCAAGACCCCGGGACCCCCCTCCCCGTGACAGAGCCCGACCTTGGGGTGACCACCAGCCTCCACATGATCTCCCGGGCACATTGATCACTCCAGGGCCGGGGCGGGGCGGGGGGGGCGAGCAGAGCCTTTGAGCTCGGGTTCCCAGACGCCCTTCTTCGGCCGAGACCCAGGCTAGAGAAAGGACTCCGCCATTGTTATACAGGTGATGGCAAGAGGCACAACTGGCTCCACTAGGCCGCTGGCAGTAGCCGTTCTGAAACCCAGGTCCTCTGTGCAGCTGGTGCCAGAGCCCCGAGCATGATGGGAAGAGCCATAGGCCTTTGGGAAACCACTCTATGAGAACGGTGGAGTTGGGCCTGGACCGAGCAGCTTAAGCCACAGTCACTCCCCTGGCCCCTTTCCTGAGCGTTAGTCCTGGGGGTGGGGAACAAGGCTGTGGGGAAGAGGAAACGGGGCGAGGAACGGGGAAAAGAACTTGACTCATTTGGCCACAGCAGCACAAACGGGCAGCAAACACTCGGCACAGAGCTCGGGCTTGACCGGGACTCGGGTGACGGCACCTCCCCTCCGGGCCCTTTTAGAGGCATCGCTCTGGTGGGGCAGCAGCCTTCCCAACGGGAGAGCGGTTCCGAGTTCCGGGTCTCCATCGCCACTGGCCCGGGTTAAACCAGACACCTTTCGTGGCACTTGCACTAGCCTTACTACCCAAGCCAAACCAGATAATGTAGCCACACAACTCACACCGTGCCTGGTAGACGGGGCCCAACAGCCATTTCTCTCATGAAACGGGTTATGGGGTACACTCAAGGCGGCATCCGTGGGGAAAGCAGCCATCCTTTCCGAACGCCCTCCAAGCTCCTACCTCTGGGCACTGCCTGGCTTGCCCACCCGCGCTCTCAGACCCCAGAGACCTTGTTCTGCTAAAGGATCCCAGAGGCCTAGAACCTCCACAACGGCCCACCGCGATTTTTTGTCGAGGGGAGGGTTTGACATTGGGTTTCCCGTCCCATACGTTTTGGGTCCGTGGGCTCGGTGTGCTGCCGGAGGGCCAGCTCTAGTCCGGTAGCTGGCGAGACGGCTCCACGCCGGCCACCCCCTGCCTCCTCTCGAGGAGCTCCAGAACAGGCCCAAAGCAGATGGGGCGAGAAGGTCCCAGGCTGCTCCCTTTATCAAATCCCTCTTGGGCAGGTGGAGAACTGAGAGGCACCTTTTGTGGGTCCTGGGGAAGTGTCCGTGGAGGGAGAAATCATCATCCCCCTTAAAGCAAGGCCTCTGTGGGCGCCTCCTGGAGGGCAATATTTGAGATTTGAAAACCAAGAAGCCTTGATTACATCCGTGCCCGATGCTTGCTGCAACACCAAAGACACGGGGGAGTCCCGAGCCTTGAACATCCCATCCGGCCAGGAGAATGTCTTGTCTGAAGTCCCAGACTCGCCCTTCTCCTCCCCAGCAGCCCGAGTGAGAATATCTGGCTCAGAGAAGGCTCTGTGCTTACCCTCCCCGTTCTAACTGTGCCAGGCAGCCGCGTGGGCTATGTGGATCCTGAGCCGCTAGGGCACCGACAGCTTGATATCAGCACAATTATTCTTTTCTTTGCTGGTTTTTCACTAGTTTGCCATGTTTGGAGAGTGATGCCCCGTGTTGATTAAAAAAAAAAATCCTTCTGCCCCATGACACGACTGGCTCTAGATAGGGTAGGGGGAAGAAGCCCTCTGGGGACATTGCAGGCTGACGCTAAGAGCCCGGGCATTAATGTGCCAGGCCAGCCTCATTTCCATTGCTAAAGGCTTTTCCTAAACAGTCTCTGCCCCCTAGACCTGCATAGGAACCCCAGAATGCTTAGCACACCACAGTGCCTTTGATTAAATGGCAAAACTCTCAGCTTTCTCCCTACCTCCCCAGGCCCACTACAATCCTGCGCCAAGTGCTCCCGTACTTTCCCTTTGCCTTAGAGGCTGCCCCTCCCTTCCCTATGTATTCAGTTGTTTGACTCAAGTTAAGGGCATCAAAGAAACTGGCCCCTAAAAGTTATATGAAACATGTTTTCAAATAAAATAAAAAAGTAAAAAAAAAAATTAAAAAGAGAAGCACATGAGAGCAAAGCCGCATAAGCTTGGTCACCCACAGCTGTGGGAGAACAGCATTGACGCGACAAGTTCAGTTGTTTCTTGATGTGTTTCTGAAAATCTGCCTCTGCTCCATTTAAGCTGCTTGTATTAAATGTAAAGGAATGGAAATAAAGCTTGAAGGCCATTGCTAGTCTCAGTGTTCTCTTCCGGAGCCTGGTTGCATGTTCAATGGGAAGAGTGGAGGGAGCTGCACTCAGGAGGCACTAAGCTGTCCAGGGGCCCTGCAGCTTGGGGCACCCACTTATTAAATAAAACACCTACTGGGTGCAGCCTCGGGCTATGCTGGGCTGCGCTCCAGAAACTCCATTGACCGCACCAAACCCGAAATCTCTCCCTATGCTCGGCTCCTCCTGTGGGTCCGTTTTTTAGTGGGAAGGGCCTGAAAAGGCCCCGACTTGGCAGGTCCTAGACCAATGGATGGGGCGAATACCCAAGAACCAGTGTGACTGAGCAATATTTCCCTGTGGGCAAGCTACGGAGGGTGGCTACCATCCATCTGTGTAGCCCAAAAGGAGGCGGTTAAATGCTCAGCTCCGAGGACTGCCTCCGAACGGGGCAGTGCCCCAACAACGCCCCTTGGGCCATGAGGCCTTCCTCGACCTCAGGGACTGCAGGGACCCTCACGAAGGCAACAGCCGCTCCCCCAAGCAATGACCTCCAGGCCACGCAGTCCAGTAGCCAACAAAATCTTCCCAGAGTCCAGGCCGGCCAGTCACTCCCCTGCTGCAAAATCAAGTTCTCTTCTTCTTGGCTTCCCGCTGTCCTGCATGGGCCTATTTCTCTTGCCGAGGTGCCCAGCTGGGAATCACCTTTGACCCTTTCCTCATCTCTCCCCCCCCATCCCAGAATACATGGGGAAATCTCAGGGCTTGCTTTACACAATCTTGCTCCTCCCCAGTCGAGCAACCCTTTCCTAGTTCAGGACTTGTTCACTTGAATTCATCTGGCATAAATGGAACGGGCACTGGGCTGGGCAGCAGGGAAACAAGGCCCCCGATCAGCTCCCAGCTCCCTAATGTCACTCTGCTGCAACATCAGCAGGAGCCCTCTCATCCCATCGCCCCCATCCCGTTTCCATTCTCTCCTCTGCCCAGTTTAGCTCAAGAAGACTCAAGTCCACCATTTGCTCTGGGCTCCTAGATAAAAGGCAGCTTCTCCATCGACTGCCCCAATCTAGTCCCCAGTGGTCTTGCCAGCCTTCCTTCCCGTGAGCCTTCCGTTTCTCCCCTTCCCCTCCAAATTGAAGTCCTCTCACCTGAAAAGGTGTCTATGGGAAAGAGCCATGGTCAGTCTGGATTGAACTGGAGGCGACGAGGGAGGTCCAACCATTCACATTTTCACGTCCGTGAACATCTCAAAGCTCACACCTCGACACAATTTTACGAAGCGCTTGCGGCGTGTGCCTTCCTCCACTTGAGTCCCGAAACTCATTCCCACACTTTACAGTTAAAACAAAGTGGCGGTGGCCATGTCACCTGCCTTGGCTCACTTAAGTATCTGCAGCAAGATCTGCAGAAGAAGGGAACAGGAGGCAGGAGAGGAACGGAGATAGGGAACAGCCAGTTGGCCAGTGTGCCCGACAGGTAGCGCGTATGAAGATGAATGAGAGGCTGGAGGGAACCAGATGACAGAAACCTTTTGATGGATGGCAGCCTGGTGAGACTGGTACCGTAGCGGCCACAGGGAGCCACTGAAGATCTTTGAGTAGCCATGGAGAGACTCCAGCAAAGAGATCAATGAGGAGGACCTTACTGGGGACAGCTTGTCTCCTTGACGTGCCATGTGCCAGGCCTTGGGCTCACTACTGGAAACGGAAAGGTTCAGTGAACGACGACTGATTTCGGCGAGTTCCTACACCCTAGTAAGCCTCCCGCTCCCCACCCTGAGAGATGGCCACCTCTTGGTCCAGAGATTTTAGAGGTGGACTTTTTTGGGAGTCGCCTTTGGTCTTTCAGGACTCTGGGTAACCCCTTGAACCAGAGCATACCCATAATGCCCATGGGGTTTTCTTGGCAAAGATGTGGAAGTGGTTTGCCATTTCCTTCTCCAGTGGATTAAGGTGAACAGGGTTAGGTGACAAAGCTAAATAAAAGTGGCCATCATCATCATCGTGGGAAGGAGAGCCAGAGGTGACCCAGGAACCAGGATGGGTCATTCAGGGCCAGGATGGGTCTGGCCAACCACTGACCAGAGGTTTGGGTACTATTGTCATTTTTATTATATTCACTATATATATTCTATATTATAATGTATATTATATAATATAATATTTATAATATATGTGTTATATGTTATACTAGGTTGTTATATATTATGTTATAATATGTTATGTGTGTGATAATATATATATTATATATCCTCTGCTTCCTCTCTCATATTATGAGGGAGAAAGCAGAGGATCTCGCAGGGCTGGGAAGGTCATAGGACACAGCGAAGGCTGAAAGAGAGGGTCAGCACGGTAAGTCAGTTGCAGAAGAAATACAGAGGGGCTGCCTCCATATTGCCCTTCTTGGGGCTGCAGAGGGCAAGGGAGATGCCCAGGTTCCCTAAATCTTCTCCCTCTGCCCCCCTGTGGACAGAGGGACAACAGGGGGCTCGCAGAATAGAGGCCAGAGTTCCCAAAGCCCGAGATGACCCCTAGGGGATGGAAGCCACCAACAAAGTAGGGACCACAACATGGCTCTCTTCAACAATGAGATGATTCAGACCAGTTCCAACTGTTCAGGGATGAAGAAAGCCATCTACATCCAGGGAAAGGCTTGTGGGAACTGAGTGCGGCCCACAACACAGCATTTTCACGCCCTCTATTGAGGTTTGCTTGCATTATGTTTTCCTTCTCAGGTTTTTTTTCTCATAGATCCTATTTTTCTTGTGCAGCAAGATAACTGTGTAAATATGCATATATACATAAATATATATATATATAGGATTTATCATATACTTTAATATATTTAACATGTATTGGGCAACCCGCCATCTAGGGGATGGGGCGGGGAGAAGGAGGGGAAAATTTGGAACAAAGTTTTACAAGGGTCAAAAGGTCAAAAAATTACCCATGCATATGTTTTGAAAAAAAAAAAAAAGTAGGGACCACAGTGAGAGCTCTGAACAAAGCCGACTTCCAACCCTGGCAGGAGAAGTAAATGAAGAATCGATAGTCATGTATGGCACAAGGACGAACAGAGACCGGGCTTTGGAGGATGGCCCAGTGTACACCCTGAACCCACGCTCCGGCCTTCCATTCTAAGAAGGCTGGGTTGTGCAGGTAGAGCATCCAAGAACGGCACATCGGGAACGGACTCCCTCCTCTCTGTATGGTCCTGGAGGGAATGACACAATCCAGCCGGCTTAAAAGAAAGCTCGGAGCCCGGCCACGGCAAGAGGTCCCAAACAAATTGGAAGCCAGCGCTCATTTTCACAAAGTCTACATTCGTACGTCTTTGTTTTCCCTTTGAAATATTCAAAATCTGCTTTAAAAAAATCACTTCTGCGATGACTTCAATATTCCTTAGAATGGAATTACTTTCTTTACATTTGAATAATCTTTCCCCCTCATTTACCGATTCTTTTTCTGGATAATTCTGGGCAAATATTGTTTTCCTTCTGGGTAATCAATATCCCCCCTGCCCCAGCTGTTGCCCGATCTAACCCGCTGCCGAAATGGTTCTCTAATGAAGTCCTTGAGCACGCTATCGACCTGTTTATTTTTCTTTACTTTTAATTATCAGGAATTGGGCCCGAGCCTTTGGCTCCTGCTCCTTCCTCCATATTGAGTTGGAATCTCATTCAGTGAGGAGCTACTGCTGCTTTCGGAGGCACTCCTACAGTCTCCGGTTATATATGAGGACCCATCTTTGCTGAACCCTGACCTCCTACCATCCAAAAGCCCCACTACCCCCCCTACCCAGAATGCTCTAGCCTCTCTCCTCCATCTCTTCATGCCCATGAGTCAATCAGCACTGGGCTCAAATCCCATCTGCTGCAGGAAACTCTTCCCTATCCCAATGACTTCCTACCCCCCCCCTCCAAAACTCTACTCTGGCTACCTGGTAAATTGACATCATTATTAGTACAGCAAGGCCCCCCCACTAGAGGTAGGGCTTCTTTCACCCCACATTAAGCATGTGTCCGATGCGTCACCGTGGAGATCATCGGTCCATTTCAGTCAATGACTGGAACAAGGGTAGAGGGGAGAGATGGGGATGGGGGAAGAGACAGGGGTGGGGAGAATAAGCAAGAGAGCAAAAATAGGGTGAGGGTGAGCCTCCCTTATTCTAGTCATCTTTTAATTTGTTTTCCTACCAACAGCTCTGCCAGCTAGTCTCCTAAGGCGTCAGTGCCATTTGGTGAGCGGCTTTTCCCTTCAGTCCTTTGCTCTTACAAACTTTCTTTATCAAGTTGCAAAGTTTTCTTTGAGAAATGAGAGCGATAAGAAATAAAGTTGGCGATCCCCCGAATAGCTTCGATTCACAAGACACTGGTCAACGACTACAGGAATCCAGTCTCATAAATTCAAAGGGCCCCGCTTCTGGGATCAAAACTCCCTATTGGACAGAACCTGCTGGGAAAACTGGAAACTAGTATGGCAAAAACCAGGCGTTGACCCACACCGAACATCCTATATCAAGATAACATTGAAATGAAACGAAAAAGCATGATTTAGACATAGAGTGCTATAATAAGCAAATTAAAAGAACAAAGATAGTCTAGCTCTCAGATCCATGGAGAAGAAAAATTTGCAGCCAAAGAACTAAAGTACATTACGCAACGCAAAGTGGATAATTGAATATATGAAGTTAAAAAGGTTCTGTAAAAAACAACACAAAAAACACTAATGCAGACAAGATTAAAAGGGAAGCAATAAACTGGGAAAACATTTTTACATTCAAGGATTTGGATCAAAGCCTCATTTCTCCAATTGATAAATTGTCAAAGGAAACAGATTTTCAGAAGAAGACATTGAAACTATTTGTAGTCATATGAAAAGGTGCTTCAAATCGCTAGTGATCAGAGAAATGCAAATTAAGGCAGCTATGAAGTCCCACTACACGCCTCTCAGATTGGCCAAGATGACAGGAAAAGACAAGGACAAATATTGTAGAGGAGATGTGGGAAAACTGGGACACTGATACATTGTTGGTGGAACTGTGAATGGATCCAACCATTCTGGAGAGCGATTCAGAACTATGCCCAAAGGGCTAACAAAATGTGCATGCCCTTTGATCCCGCAGTCTCACTATTGGGCCTATATCCCAAAGAGATCTTAAAGGAGGGAAAGGGCCCCACATGTTCAAAAATGTTTGTGGCAGCCCTTTTTGTAGTGTGGCTAAAAACTGGAAACTGAGTGGATGCCCATCCATTGGAGAATGGCTGAATAAATGATGGTATATGAATGTCATGGAATCTTATTGTTCTGCAAGAAATGATCAGCAGGCTGATCTAGAGAGGCCTGGAGAGACTCCCATGATGGTTTCTTAATTGCGAATGGTGATAAGGGAAAGAACCTACAACTTGATCTCAAAAGCAAATGTAAAAAAATTGTTTTCAATGTTTTCAGGGAAAAATATTAAATGCAAAAAATAAATTGAGACTTACATGAACTGATGGTAAGTGAAGCAAGTAGAACCAAGAGAACATTGTACACAGTAACAACATTATACAATGGTCAATTCTGATGGAAATAGATCTTTTCAACAAAGGTGATTCAGGCCGGTTCCAATTGTTCAGTGACAAAGAGAGCCGTCTACACCCAGAGAGAGGCCTGTGGGAACCGAGTGTGGACCACAACAGAGCATTTTCACTCTCTGTCGTTGCTTACTTGCATTTTATTTTCTTCATCATTTTCTTTTCTGGTTTGATTTGATTTTTTCTTGTACAGCGAGATAATTGTATAAATACGTATGCATCTATTGGATTTAACATATATATTTTCAACACGTTCAATATATATTGGATGACTTGCCATCTGGGGGTGGGGAGGAAGGGGGGAAATTGGAACACAAGGTTTTGCAAGATTCAGTGTTAAAAATTTATCCAGGCACATGTTTTGAGAAGATTCAACCAAAAGACCCCAGGCCCTGAAGTGAAGTGTAAACACTTCCAGGCTAGCTTCTCTGTAACACAAAGCTGGAGGCCTCAACCACAGGCACTTTCACCTCCCAGACAGTGTGGGGAGTCGGGTCTGAACCCCAGAAGACCGAGGGGACCTCTGCTGATAGATGCCAGGTAGCAAGGCCAGAAGCAGCGAGGCAAGAAAGCTGCTGGCTTCTGGCACTTACAGGAGGGTGACGCTCCTGCCGTCCTCACCCAGATAGAGAACTATGGAGACTGAACGTGGTTCCAAGCATACTATTTTCACATTTGTTTGTCTGCCTTTTTTTCTTGTGGATTTTCCCTTTTGTTCTAAAGTGAAATTACAGGAGACCAAGAAATAACAAAACTACAACAACAATCTTGACACAATAATTGAGGAAAATTCTGCTGAAGTGATAGAACGAGAAAGTAGAAACAGAAAAAAAAAATCCACCAATCACCACCTGTAAGAGATCCTACAAGGAAAACAAAGAGAAACACCATTGCTAAGTTTCAAAACTCCCAGATCAAAGAGAAAATTTTACAGACTACAAATGGAACAAAACCAATTCAAATAAATATTATATCCAGCAAAATTAAGTATAATACTGAATGAAAAATGGATATTCAATGAGCGCTAGAGGAAAAGTCACAGAAGAAATAATTGGAAAGCTCAGAATAAGAGTGACAACCTAATCATATTTCAAGGAAGAGCCCTCCTGCCCTTTCTGGTGTCGGGCCCTACCCCCCCTTCCCCACCTTGGCTTGCTGACCCCTGAAGTCAGGTGCCCAAGAAGCTTTGGCTTGGTTCCTAAATGAATTTACAACACAGTTTGAGCTTGGAAAAATACCAGTTCCAGCAGCATTTTTCAGACCCTGCAAGAGGGCACGATGTCCATCTTGCAAGAAAGTCTCATGCCAGAAAAAGGAACAAGCGGGGGTACATCTTTTTCATTTCACTTCCCAGAATTTATGACCAAAGAACAACTAGAGAACATTATGAAAAGCCAAATGGACATCTTTGATTACATCAAACTAAAAAGTTTTTGCGCAAACAAAACCAACAGAAACAAGGTTAAAAGGGAAGTACAAAGCTGGGAAAAATCTTCACAGTGTTTGATAAAGGTCTCGTTTCTAAAATATATAAGAACTATAAGGGGCAGCTAGGTGGTGCAGTGGATAGAGCACCAGCCCTGAAGTCAGGAGGACCTGAGTTCAAATCTGGTTTCAGACACTTAACATGCCCTAGCTGTGTGACCCTGGGCAAGTCACTTAACCCCAATTGCCTCAGCAAAAAACAAAAACAAAAAAAAGAACTAAAATTTATAGGAATACAAATCATTCTCCAATTGATAAATGGTCAAAAGACATGAACAATTCAGATGATGAAATTAAAGCCATCTACGGTCATATGAAAAAAATGCTCTAAATCACTATTGATTAGAGAAATGCAAATTAAGACAACTCTGGGGTACCACTACACACCTCTCGGATTGGCTAAGATGACGCGAAAAGATAACGAATATTGGAGGGGATGTGGGAAAACCGGGACACTATTGCATTGTCGGTGGAATTGTGAACCGATCGAACCATTCTGGAGAGCAAGCTGGAACTCTGCCCAAAGGGCTATCAAACTGTGCATACCCTTTGACCCAGCAGTGCCGATACTGGGTCTGTATCCCAAGGTAATCATAAAGGAGGGGAAAGGGACCCACATGGGCAAAAATGTTTGCAGCAGCTCTTTTTGTGGCAGCAAACAATTGGAAAATGAGTGGATGCTCATCAATTGGGGATTGGCTGAATCAGTTGTAGTATAAGATAATGGAATATTGTTGTATTAAAAAAAATGAACAAGCTCATTTCAGAAAGGACTGATGCTGAGTGAAACAAGCAGAAGCAGGAATACACTGTACACAGTAACAGCAAGCTATCATGAACTAGGAAAGACCCAGTTCCTCTCAGTGGCTCCAAGGCAATCCCGATAGACTTTGGACAGAAAACGCCATCTGCATCCAGAAAAAGAACTAAGGAAACTGAATGGAAATCAACACATGCTACGTTCGCTTTTTTCGGTTTTTTTCCTCTTCCCATGGTTTTCTCCTATTGCTCTGATTTCTCTCCCACCATGATTCATAAAGCAATGTGTGTTAAAAAACAACTAATTTGTCCCAAGGGTGGGACAGGGAAACTTCCAAAAACTAACCTGTCAATAATCCCATCATCCCAAGCTTCCCACTGAAAAGATCCTAGGTGAGGGGATGGATGGAGAGCATTGATGTCCAACTCACTCATCTGACAGATGGAGAAACTGAACCTCAAACATGAAGCTGTCCGAAGGTTATCCGGGTAGCAAATGGAAGAGTTCGGATACCCCGACAACTCTTCCGCCTATGGAAACCTCGTTCACAGAATATTCAATCCAGAGTCCCACTGGAGATCCACCAGTCCAATCCATGCTACCAAAGGTCTAAAGAGGGGTTACTGTCAACAGAATCAGGGCTCCTGACTCCTCAGAATTTTAACATCACCAGGATGGGGTCCTGCCACTCCCTGAGCACATAATAGGGCTACTATTGCATACACTGAGTCGAGCCTAGGGAAGACCCTGAAAGAAATCTGATAATTCTCCCTTTGACTCCTTTGCTCCCCACCTCCACTTCACCCCAGAAACTGGTCAGCCAGTTTGCCCCCCTCAACAAAGCAAGCCTTGGGACACAGGAGCCATGTCCCCAAAATCCAAGCTTCCCCTGAAATTTTTACCTTAGAGAAGGTGCCTCCTGCTCGGCGGTTGGCGTTCCTCAAGAAACTGCCTCCCTCTTTGCCCATGCCGTGTTACCTCTGGGTTACATACTCTCTGTGATTGTGCTGAAGCCCTGATCGCAGCAGTTTATTGGAACCAGCTTTAGCTAGTTAGTGAAGATTGAGTAGAGACAGATCCTCCCCCCATCTCCTATGTGAGAGGTTACACAAGCATCCCATAGCTACATTTGCCCCCCCCCTTTCCTGATAAGTTCTTATTTACAGAGTGCTTAGCAAGGGACCTTCCCCACACTATGTGTCCCTCACTCTGAACAGTGTGATAGTCAGTGTGGGAGCCAATGTAGATTCTAGACAAACTGAGAATCTCACTCTTTTTCTGCTCTGGGAAAACTCAAGGATTTCCCTTGGGAGAAAGTGGCTGCCTCCTGGGACTTTCAGCTAAGCTAATCATCATGATTTGGAATCTTTGTTGATCAAGCTTTGGGTGTATTTTCTAGATCTGTTCTTGCAACATTAATTGCAGGCTTATATTATGAAACCCGGGGCTACCAACATAGTTAGGAAAATAACCTGCCATTCAGATTTTATTAGATTAGAGAATCAGACTCTTTAAAGAGTCGTGGGAGGGGAAGGGAGGGAGAAAAAAATTGGAACACAAGGTTTTGCCAGGGTGAATGTTGAAAACTGTGCATGGATTTTGAAAAAAAAAAAGCTAAAAAAAGAAAAAAGAAAGAAATGTCATTTCATTGGGATTTTAATAAGGGTCTCGAAATCCTTCTTTGTTGCTTCATCTGAGACGATGTTTTAGACTATTTGCAGGTTGTTTTAGCTCTGCTGGGCTAAGTACTCTAATGCTTAAATCCTAATGCTATAAGAGTCACGGGTATAAAAAATATACTTCACATCTAACTAGAAGGAGAGAGTTTGTAAATCGGATCACATTGCAAATCCCCTTCTGTCAAGGAAGCGAGTTCCACGTTGAGCTGTATTAACTCCAAGTGACAGGATGAATGCTTTCCAGTGTCAGGAGACTGGAAAATATATTTAATTAAATTAATGTCATCTGATGAAAAAAAAGAATCGGGGAGCAAAGTGGGAATAGAACCCACTGATCACTTCATGAACAAAATGGAAAACTCCCATAGCCAGAGATCAAAGCAAAAATACTGCAAGCAACAGGAGAAAGAAAGAACTGGAAGTACTGAGGAGCCATCTCAGAGTTAGGATCACACAGGATTTAGCAGCCACTTCTCTAAAGTGGCAAAAAAAAAAACTAGGAATAGGATATTCCAGAAGACAAAAGAATAATTTCTCTAGTAAAACTGGATAGAATGCTACAGGTGGGGGGTAAGGGGAGGAAAGGAAGGTGACCTTTAGTGAAATAGAGTACTTCCAAGCTTTCCTAATTAAAAGGCCAGAACTGTGGAGAAACTGGCATTCAAAGGCAAGAGTGAAGGGAAAGAAAAAGGTCAACATCCATGAACGAGAATAAAGGTTAAGGAGAACTGCTCGTGTTCAAATAGGGCGAAAGGATATACGTGTCCTCTCTGAACCATCATCCGGGGTGATAGAAGGAGTCCAAGTAGACAAGACCTAGGAGGACTTCTGTTATGTCTTGAAGAACTTAAGAATGGGAAAAGAAGAGAAGGTTAATACCCTGGGGGATGGGAAGGCAGGGGAAGGGAAAGGGGAACTGATCTCCCCAAATGAGGGGACACAAGTAGACCTTTATATGAACAAGAAAGAGGGAATGGAAGGAGCAGCCGATGCTTCAACCTCATTCTCATCTCAACTAGCCAGAGGAGGAGAAATGTACACACAGAGTTAACTCCAGAAAGACATTTCACTCAACTGGGTAACGGGAGGACAAGGGGAGAAGTGGGAGGGAGAAATAGAGGAAGGGCAGATGAAGGGAGACGTGAGTTTTATTGTCTGCAAAATGCATCTCTAATGTAGACAGATATTGTTAGGTCTTTTAGAGCCAAGAATGGGGATCTGAGACCACCTGGGGAATGGCTCTCTAAATGTGATGTAACAGATGAAGAAGGAGAGGATTTCAGGAAAAACTGACAAGACTTGTATGAACCGATGCAGAGAGAAGCGAGAAGAACCGGGAGGTCAATACCATTGTAGAAAGAATAAGAACTCTGAGCCGGGTGATGGCCAGAGGACCAATGGGGAAACATCCTTCCCGTATCCGAAGGACACAGAATACAAGATGAAACATAGATTTGGTACACGGCCCATGGGATATTTGTTTCGATTGACCATTCATGTTCTTTCCTTTCATTCTGAGTTGGGCAGAGGAGGTGTTGGGGTAGAAGAGAGACAAAAAAGATTTTTGCTGGCTTAATAAATATTTCTATGCCCATATATTAATAGATTGAATATATATATATATATATATGTATATATTGCTTTTTGCTGAGGCAATTGGTGTTAAGTGACTTGCCCAGGGTCACACAACTAGGGAATGAGTCTGAGATCAGATTTGAACTCAGCTCCTCCTGACTTCAGGGCTGGTGCTCTATCCACTGCCCCACCTAGCTGCCCCGAAAATAGATATTTAAAAAGAGAAAATGAGAGTGAAGAGATCCTACAGAGGCTACTAGAAGCGGGAGCTGCCTTCTGCCAAATCATCAGCATCTCAGGAGCAGCAGCCGCTCATAAGCAGAGCAGGGAGAGACAGCAGAAGAGAGGAGCCTTGGCTGAAGAAGAGGCTAAAATGTGTTAGGGCCGAGACAAATGCAGGAGGCGGTGTAGCATGGTGGATAGATGGCTGGATGGAAGGAAGAATGGTAGATTATGGATAAATGGATAGGT